>BLKR01001312.1:0-110000 GCA_011170035.1 Teleogryllus occipitalis | reverse complement strand
CGTGTGGTACGAGAACAAGTATACCATTTCAAGTGAGAAAAATCATTTCCGTCCTCTCCTCAATATTATTTGAAAAATTATTTCTAGTGTCACTTTATTGAGAAACACGATCCTACGATCGCGCCCGATTTTAAGTAGTCAGTGCTTTAGCCCGTCAGTCCGTCGTCAGAATTGCAATGCTCTCGCTGTTCAAATAAAGCAAATTAACTACCCGTTCTACAACGGCTCGAAGTGATATCGAAATGCGCATTAACTTCCGGTTACATAAGTATATAGCCTGCCACGAAATTCAAATTAAAACAAAAAAAATTCTAACGCAATAAATGCTAAAATGATAAACTATTTATTGCTAATATTATGAGGAACACGTTGGTGTTATTTTTCATCTGAAATCAAATATCCTACTAGGTAATATATCTTGGTAGCTAAACATATCGATTTTTAATTTCTGACATTGTAGGCGGGCGTGTAATTTCTTTTATTCGAGTATCATATTCGTATGATAGTTTATTCCAAAAATAAATTTCTTCAGTACTCCATCGGTGAAAAGAAACACTCATTTTCGACAAACTAGAAAATAATTTGAGTTGAGTTTTTTAAAGATGCTGCTTTGAATTCAATATTGTTTATCACCTATACAATGTAATTTCAGAATTGATGTTCCAGTTACATTTTAGTAAGATTACAACGGTAGTCAGTCTCTGCTGTTCGAAGAGGGGATTGGCTTACTAAATTGTAGCTTGCGTGGCCAATTTTGAAAGTGCAAATTTTGAAGGGCATATGATCTAGCAAATAAGACATATTGCAAGGTAAATGCACGAAACTGCAAATATCTTACCCAGAAAATATTTTTTTCTTGCGATAAAGTAAATTTTTCCTAGGATATTTCAAACAATTTTTTGTTACGGTTTGTGGATAAATGTATCTCTAGGATCTCAACTATTCCCTCGAAAGTGAATATTTCTGTAGCCTTATGTCAGTTCCCCAAACGCAACATCAATGTAGTATTTCCGGAGACAAAATCTTCGAGTGCCTACAGAGACTGAAAATCAAAAAGCAAAAAACACATAGTCGAGAGCACGTGTTAAACTACATAATCATTACATCAATAACACTGTTAATTACAACAATAATCAAAATAATACTAATCAACATATGAAATCAATAGTTAAAAGAGGAAGAAGACCTAATAGACCAGATTTTTCTCAGCCACGTAAATCAACGTTCACCCTGCTGGAGTAAAGAACCTTCGTAAATATGAAGTCATCACTTCGTATGTAAATACGCAGTATTGTTTATTGAACTTTAAGTAGTACATAGATATATCGTCCACTGCTAGAGAATTCTGGTTCAAGAATCGTAGAGAAGATAAAATATTATTAAGAGGTAGCATATATCATGTCAATGGTATGACGAATTAAAGCCAGTTATTCACGGACCTGGTTACCCTCATAATGATTACTCAAGAAGAGATGGTTAAAAGGATTCTTAGAATAAATTATGAGATACGAAATTTATGAATTGACAAAGATTTCCAGATGATACAATGGCTTATCTAGTTACTGCCCCAAGACCTCGCATAGGTCACTGAATCATCAAACTGGACAAAACTGCGATCGACACATAGATGAACACCAATAGCTACGACAAGAACATCACCGAAAGTAGCGTAAACGCAAGGCCGCCCAAACGTGAAGCAGATTCTGCGCCCATCCGTGACCTCCCTCCGCTCGCTGCCTTTGTCGCTCCGTGTGGGGCCGGCCGCGGGGCCGGGGCGGCGCGACTTCGACTCCCCGCGAGGGCGGGCGGGCGGCGCGGCGCGGCGTGGGCGGCCCCGCTCCCCCCCCCTCCGTCCGCGTGGCGAGGGGGGAGGGCGGGGGGAAAGGGGCGTGAGCGCCGGCGCCGCGCCGTCGCGTCGGGCGCGAGCGAGCCAGCGAGAGCGAGCAGGCGAGCGCGCGAGGTGTGGCCGCAGCCGCGGCTAAACCGGTAGGTGCAGCGGATGAACGAGAAGACGCCTCGCCTCGCGCCGCCGCCGCCGCCGCGAAGGAGCGCGCAGCAGAGAACGGTAATGAAGCGACACCGCCGCCGCCGCCGCCGCCGTGCCTTCGGAGAGCAGGAAGGTCATCGGGGCCAGCAGCCCGCGCCGCCCGCGCCGCCCGCGCCGTCCGCGCCGCCACGAGCGGAGAGGACGAAGACGGCGCGGCGAGGACGAGAACCCGGCGGGCACCCGTGGCGGGCGATGGACCACGCTCGCGGTTTCGCAGGCCCTAATTCTACTGAGGACGACTATCCACGAAGTCACTCTCGTCCACGTAGTGACTCTCGTCCACGTAGTCACTCTCGTCCACGTAGTCACTCTCGTCCACGTAGTCACTCTCGTCCACGTAGTCACTCTCGTCCACGTAGTCACTCTCGTCCACGTAGTCACTCTCGTCCACGTAGTCACTCTCGGCCACGTAGTGAATGTCGTCGACAATTTGTCGTCAACATTTTCAGATTCATTACTACTGATTCCAGGCGCGTCAACTCATAAGGTTCTTAGTCCCGTAAATGTAGTGCATGTCCTCCCCTCAAGAGGTGGCGGAGATCTTCCCCCGCTTCTGGCGCCGATCGACCGTCGGCTAGCAAGGTTTTCCCCACTCAGCTCTCTGCCACCAGCGGAGCACCGCCGCACCCGGGACAAGCTCTAACCGGTCTCCAGGCATGTGTGAGAGTGTGGTGCACGTGGGTGTGTGTAAGTAACGGGCGAGGATAGGACAAGGAATAGGAAGGAAAGATCGCGCGCGGTCCGTGACCTGTGTAATAGAGTACTGGTCCGGAATTCGCCTGATATTGATCGGAGAAACCACGGAAAACTACTGATTAGAGCAACCAGACACTACAATTCTCCTCCAGACAGTGTCGACATTTTCAGAATATATTGAAATATTTATATTTAACATGATATTTATATTTATATTTAACATCAGAAAACATTTTAAATATTTAAAATACGTACTGATGTTTAATATACAAATTTTTCTTCTTTCTTGTACAGATTTGAGTTCAGTAAACACATGGTGATTGGTGGGGAAACTGGAGAGGCGCTGGCAGTCCGTGGAGCTCAATGCGCCAGTTTATACACGATGGGCATTTTATACTTAAAGGCGAACGGCGTGTCTAGTTGCACTCTATAACAGTGGTGTTTTATAACAGAGAAATAAATCCGCGTTTCCTTTCCATATTTTTTGTTCTCCTTAGTAGTGGATGCTGTTCTCACGGAGTACTCCACGACGATGATGCTGCTCTAAACAACCATGCTGCCTGCAGCGACTCTGACCGGGAGGTCCTAGATTCGAGTCCCGACAGTGGTAGGTTTTCGACTCATACTTCATAGTGAGATCGAATTTAGTTGCCGTCTGAAACAGAATTCTAGCGTCCGGCTGCTCTGATTGTGGTTTACTGTTCAATATTAGGAGAGTGTCAGAGAAATGCCTTATCAAATGGGCCACGGACCGTGCACGATCTTTCCTTCCTTTTTCCCTATCTTAGCGCATCCCCTTACGCATAGTTACGCACACTTACATCCAGTACACTACCACATATGTTGGGAGAGAACTCGGGAGATTAAGAGCTTCTCCCAGCTGGGGCTGTACTCCGCTGAGGGAGATACGGTTGGTTCGTTGGTTATTAGTGATTCCGGGCGCGTCAATAGCTTAAAGGATTAGTCTCGTAAGTGTAGTGTGTGTTTTTTCTCGTGAGGTGGCGGTGGTCTTCCCCCGCTGTATGGCGAGATCCGGCGCCGACCTACCCTCGCCTAGCGGGGTTTCCCCAACCAGGTATCTCACACCAGCGGGGCATCGCCCCAGCCGGGACAAGCTCTATGCTCCCGACCGGTCTCCCGGCATGTGTTAGTGTGAGTGAGTGTAAGGGGAGAGGAAAGGACAAGGAAGAGGTAGGAAAGATTGCGCGCGGTCCGTGGCCCGTTTGTTAGGGTACTGGTCCGGCACTGGCCTGGCGTAGATCGAATAAACAAAGAAAAAAACTACCGATCAGAGCAGCCGGCCGCTAGAATTCTCCTTCAGGCAGCGACTGAATTCGACCTAGCTGACAAGCTAGATCGAATCCAGGTCAGAGGGACTGCAGTGACATCAGTTGAACCACCTCTCCTGGTGGGTGAAATACCTGGAGGGAGATATCCCAGGTGGAGAACTCCCCTCCCGAAATTGGTTGTTGTCGGCGCCGTGTCTCACCGTCCATTGGGAGAGGAATACCGTCACCTCGCGGGATACGACATTCACTATACTGAAGGGAGCAAAGGCTTTAGCTATTGGCGTGCCTTAAACAATCAATCTACACAGTAACTGTTTTCTGGAACAACAAAGAATTGAAAAAGGTATCAGATTGCTGCGATACTAATTGGATCAATCCCACTAAGATATCATTCATTTCGAATTCATGAACGGAAGTTTAGACGTCAAACTCAGTTCATGAGAGATTGCAGTCTCCTCCATACATTTCAAATTAATTGATATAAATGTTCTTAATTACGCTTTCATTCAGTTTATGAAACAAAAATTTCACTGTGCCATGTATCATGAAGAAACTGCTCAAGCTGAAACTAAGATACTCTCGAGATTACAATGACAGATCTGGAGATTAAAACAATGCAAGGTTCAGTGCATCTCAAGTTTTTTACTGTCCAATGAACGCACGTTACGTAATTTAATGCAGTATGAGTAGCTGTCTTGAAGAGTCGACTTTAATTATTGTTCTCTAGTCTCACAGTTCTTAATTGTAGTTTTCCGTCCTGGGTAGCGGCGAGGTGGCTGATGAGTAATTTCGATGTGTCAAAGATGTAGTATACAGTTTTAACCGTCAATAACATATTATCGTTGACAGATCTGGACTATAATGAGGACTATGTGTTTGCAACACATGTACGTCGATCACAAGCAATAACCGATCGAAGGGAAGGATTTTTTCTTGAACATCACTTACTCTTGGTCACAAGTTATATATAAATGTGTAGTTTAATCCGACTAATAACAAGAACAAATTTTAAAATATAATATATGGTTAAATTTAACATATTATCGAAGAAAATGTAAATCCTAAAGAAAAGGTATGGTGTTTGTTGTAGTCAGATCTATATATTTGGTATTGTTCAAATACAAAAGTGTATGAGTGTATTTCTATTTACTTTACATAAGAGTGCATTTGTAGCAACTCAATCAGCTATCATACTTCGTTGAACTCTATTTCTAACAACATTCATCACCTTCACGGAATGACGGATGTACGAGAACTTCATGAGTTTTGTAATGGCTGGCAGTTCTTTTATGAGGTCCGAGTTAACACGATCATAAAACTACACCTACCAGCGGCTAACTTCTTTTGAATTAGTGGCTGACTCAAGTAAGGTGTTGAGTAGTAACGTATTGAAATTACATCATTTACGTGCAAAATCCCGCGATTTAGAATTCTGAATCTTGCGATCCCGCGATGTAGACTGGTATTCAATACCAGTCTATATCGCAGACAATTATATTACTAAATTTAATCTGGATAATAAAATCACTAAAACAATTGCTAAATGCCAACGCACGTATTTATACAAATAGTGTATGAGTGTATCTCAAATATTAACGTGTGTCAAAAATAATTTTTATATTCGTTCTTTCTTTATCTTTGTTATTCAATATGAAAATTGTAATATCTCTCTTAGTCAAGAACGTTTTAAACTTTGACCAGGCTGTAGTTGCAACGAAAATGATTACAGTAAACAAACAGGGCCCAGAGACTTATCAATGTCGGCCTACTCTATGGAAAAATTCATAAGACTTAACGTCTGCCAGTGAGGGATTGCTGCCATAATAAAATGGATTGAAATGAAGACGATGAAATGTTACGAAAACATGATTGAATTACATCTACATTAAAGTGAAGTGACCCATATAAAAATACAACTTCGTAAATCGTCGTAGATAATATGATTAAGTCGATCGATGTCCTCCGAGTTCATTGATGTCCCCGGAGAGGCAAGAAAGCAAGCAAGAGCGGGGACCCACTGCGCACCTTCGGAGCGAGCGCGACGGGAGCGAGAGAGAGGGCAAGCGCTGGAGCCAGAGGGGGGAGGGAGAGGGAGCGGGGCGCCGAGCGAGAAAGAGCGCAGTCCCCGCGAAGGAACCGGCGGAGCGAGATCTCCAGATGAACGAACGAACGGACGAGAAAGACGCGGGCCCCGAGGAGGCTCGCGGCGGCGGGGGCGGGGGCGGGGGCCGCGGGGCGGGAGCGCGCTAACAACAAAGACCAACGACACGGAGCGCGCCGCGGGCGGCGAGCGGGGCGGCGGGGCCGGGCGGCGGCGGAGCCCGTGCGTAGAACGTGGGAACGCGATCGAGGCCCCGGTGAGGGAGGCGGCGGCGGCGGCGGGGGCGGCGGAGGTGGAAGGGACGGTGTTGAAGGTGACGCCGGGGGCAGGGATAGAGGCGGTAAAGGTGGTGGGAAGGCAAGGGCGGTATGAAGAGCGTGGGTGACGGTGGACGGAAGCGGTGGGGTGATGGGAAGCAAGGGATGGATAGTGAGTGCGGAAAGGATGGAAGAGCTGAGACGGCTGGGAAGGTAGGGCGTAGAGAGCGAGCAGTGTGGGGGGAAGGGACAGAGGAGAGGAAGGTTGGGGATAGTAGAAAGGTTAGGCGATGGGGTGGATGCGGGGGCGGCGGGTCAGCAGAGGGGGCGCGATTGGGGAAGAAGGGACGGGCGAAGCGCGTGGAGCGGGTAGTGGGACGGCGGCAGGGCGAGAGCGGGCAGCGGTCGGGTAGGGGTCAACGTGGGCGGTGGAGGATGCGGTGGGAGCAGGGATAGCGGGGCTGCCAGAGGACGGTAGAGGACGGTGGGTGGCGTTCAGGGTCGCAGGGGGCGGCAGAAGGCGCCAGTAGGCGGCATGGGGCGGCAATGGGTAAGGGGTAATGGGCCATGGGCAAGGGAAAGCAGCGGTTGACCGCGGACGACAGCGAACAGCAGGGTGTGGCAGGGTGCAGCTGGAGATGGTAGGGGATGGCAGGGAGAGGCAGGGAGAGGAGGCGGAAGGGCAGAGGGGGCGACAGGGGGCGACAGGGGGCGACAGGGGGCGGTAGAGGGTGGCAGGGGGCGGCAAGGTGTGACAGGGGGTGGCAGGGAGAGGCAAGGGACGGAGGGTGGCGGCAGGTGTCGGTACGGTGCGGCAGGGAACGGAATGGGGCGGAAAGGGGCGGTAGGGGGCAGTAAGGGGCAGAAGGGACGGCAGGGACGGCAGGGGGTGGCAAGGGGCAGCAGGGAGAGGCAGAGGGTGGAAGGGGGCGGCATGGGACGGAATGGAGCGGAAAGGAGCGGCAGGGGGCGGCAGGGGGCGGTAGGGGGCGGCAGAGTAGGGCAGCGCCCGCGGGAATCTACGCCAACCGGACGCCCGCGGCGCCTGCTTCCCCACCTCCCGCTGCGGAGGTACACGGAACAGTGATGTCTCAACGACGCGTCTCGCAGCTACCTATGGAATGCGCCTCTTGCTCTGAGAATTCAGCCCCGTTGTTGTTGGGAGCTTTTCACGGGCCGGGGACCATTTGTCTCGTCTAATGTTCCTTCGTAAATACGTCCGGTTTCAGTGTAGGTGTAAATGGCTCCCCGCTTGAATACATCAGTGTGTCTCTGTGCCTATTTCGAGTAAATGATTCTATGTGACTGGACAAGATTACGTTCCCTTTTGGCCGAATGTATTCATTTCTGTAACTCTAAATTGGAAGTGTGTGTGGATACGTTTATAAGATTGTACCCCATGTACCTCGTATATACCTTTAGTTCATATATGGTGCTATTGTCTTGTATTGTTCCTGTGAATATGTATGAGTATATTAATCAGAGAAAATATTCGTTTGCTGTTACATTTAAACCTTGTCTATGTGACGTGAGAATGATCACTTATAAATCTTGGTTTTACCCAGTAAGCGAATGACGCAAGCGAATGTCGCAAAGGTCTATGCGTCGTTTCCTGCCTTCTATTCGATTGTTGATTGATTAGTCTCTCCAGACGCGCCAACAGCAATGACCATTAGTCCATAAAGTGTAGTGCATGTTTTTATCGCGGGAGGTGGTGTTTATCTTCTCCCGCTGGAAAATAGATGAGATCTTCACGTCGGCATGTGAAAATTTCTCCACTCAGGTGTCTCCTTTCAGCAGGGCGCTTCTTTATTTTTCTATTATTTTTTTTTTATTTTACGTCAAAAACAGGTAAAACTGTGTGTGATGTTCTATGGGGAGGAGTGAATTATGTGCACGTTTTCATAAGTCTATGATCCCTACCCTCAGACACATACTACTTGAATTTTGAATACAGAAAGAAATGAGTATTTTTTGCAACGATTGTTAACAAAAATATGCGCTCCCATATAATAAAATCTATTTTCAAGCTATAAATGTGGGTTCTTATTCCTCTTCATGTCCTTCGTGAAGGAATAATGTTTCCTGCCGCGACAACATGAAAAACGATAATTTGAATAACTACATTTCCCACTGAATTCTAGAAGACGTGCCCAGATAAAGAAATTACATTTATATCCAGAAGCAAAACAAGGGGCCATTTCGGCATTTGCCCATAGGATCAGGGAAACTGGACGGAAAACTTGATCGAGATGGTCATTGACGGAGCGTGTAAGTGTGAGTGTAAGGGCAAAGGAAAGGACAAGGAAGAGGAAGGAGAGGTCGCGGCCGGTTCGTGTCCCGTTTCTTAGAGTACTGCTTCGGCATTTGCGTGTTGTTTATTAGAGAAACTACGGAAAAGTAACGATCAGAGCAGCCGGACGCTAGAATTCTCTACCACACAGCTGATGAATTCGACTTAGCTATCAAGCAGGTGTCGAAATATTCGATTGTAAATCCCCTCATCGTCATCAAAGTATTTTGGCGTACAGCGTCATGAACGTAAGGTAATAAAACACCAATTGCTTAGAATAATACTGTTATTTCGCAACCTGCACATGAGGGATAAACGAAGCTTCTGATGAACCCCTTACTGATTTCTGAGACTAAGCTAAGGAGAATGATGTCGTATCCTCCTGAGTAGGTGATTACAATGTCGGGTTTACTGCGACATTTCCCTATGTGCAGAATCTAGAGTAATCATAAGGATCATGGATGTTTATGGACTGGAAGGAGGTCACTATTTGATGAATCAGATACGATGAGATTTCAACCATGCGAATCCATCACCTGTGATTGTGGCGCAAGGGTGGCGTCCAGAGTGGGAGTTACGCCTCCATCGGCTCCCTACAAAATGTACGCAAATAAAGAAAAAATAAATTTAGAAATTTCTCTTAATGTACTTCCATGCTTTTGAGCGAAACAACTTATACTTTTCAAATTTAAAAGTTTAAATGAGTTCAATATGAATTCAATTTCAATTTAAAAAATCTAGTAGAAAGAGTACTTTAAGAAACATTGATCGTACTTCCACAGATATAGTTTAGATGCTCATTTTCAAGCCGCTCATAAAAGAAAATGTACAAATTCAAAGCAAGGTATCGTGTTAAGCCAAGAACCCTGGGGATAGTTGAATGATAAATTCGTCTTCCAGCGTTAGGAATAATGACATCGTATGCAAATTCGAAGTCAAATAATAAGCGTTGTTAGGACAACCGATCAACGAAATATCAATGTAATATTCCATGATTGGTGCCATAGCGCTGTGCTGATGCACACGGCCCCGAACACATTACATGCAAAGGGTGTACAGAGGACATTGAAAGTCGTGATCTTCTGGAAGGACGCAAAGAACCAGTCTAGAAAAATATTGAAGAGAATACAGGTAAACGGTTGGTAATGTGCGAACGGATTTTCAGCATAGGCTGGATAATATTTAAATGATAATGAGGTGGGAATTTATGATTAGTTTGACGCTTGAGAGCTAGGTGTTGTTTAAATTGTAGTATTAATTTGTAACCGGAGATTTTATTAACGTAGTCGTTGGAATTTCGAATTAAAATAGACTACGTGTTTCGAGGGGATATATATTTGGATAGCTCCTTAGATGGAAGGATTTTTCAATAAGTAGCTGAATATAGCTAGTCGCAAGTAGATGTTTCATACGAAACATAGATCGGGAAAGTCGCGTCCACGTATTAAATTTGTGAGAAATATTAAGTCATATTAATAGCAAATCGCTGAGGACATTCTGGAACAATTTTAATTTAGGCAAGGACGCGAGAATTGGTCTACCAAGCATTTCTAGGACAACATTCTGCAAGTCAGCCAAGAAGCCATCTATCAAGACATTATAGTAAGCTTACGAACTATGTTCAAACCCGTACGGTGTTTTAATATTCTGCATTACAAAAGCAGTTGTCATGAGATGGAAAGAATTTGTAACGTATGTAAGAATAAATGTTATGTTATTATTGTTGGAAAACGCTGATAATTTATATTAATTGCCATCAATCTAATAATTGGTTTCAATCAATAGAACTTCCAGGAATCCTGATTCAGTATAGAATTACACGTCATTATACAATAGGTAAGGGGTAATATGTTGTATGTCGAACCCATGATTCAATTGGAAGAAAATTTAATAAATTATTATTAATATTGAAAAGGTACTATGGGCAGCGTACTGTGGTCACGTGCTGTGGCCCGGGTTCGATTCCCGACGAGGCAAAAATAGAGTTGTAGCTTTCCCTTAAAATCGTCCCAGTTTCTGTAGCTGTGTGACGAAGAAAAGCTCAAGCAGGCGGATCTTGCTAGTTACGGTGAAGAGAACACGTCATGTTCGCCTGATGTCGCTCTTACCCCCAAACATGGGAATTTAACTAGGCCCAGGCAAGAGGGACACCGGTAGTTGGCCGGCGAAGTCGCACTACCGACCCAATAACGCCAAATACATACATATTGAAAGTATTTGTAAGTGGAACATTTCGCTTTCGCTGGGTTCGAACCGACAACCTTCAGCTCCGTGTGTTTGCGCACGGCTCCAAGCTCCCGCGCGCACTCGGGACCAGCACAAAAACCAGCGCCCAATCCCTTAAAATTTCCGTTCGCGAAGCGGGCACCAAAGAGTTGCATTCTGCCGCCAGAGCGGCGGAGCGCAGATGCCAAGGGGAGGCATGCGCAATGCACCGAGGGCTCCCGCAGATATGCGTCTCGCTGCGTGCGCTTTGCCCAAAAGAGGTCGCGGCGCGATTCCCGCGAAAAAGTCGCGCTGCGGCGCAATTCTTCCTTCGATCATCCGAATCCCAGGACAACGTGCGGAGCATTCCGAAGCGAAAGGCAAGAAACTGCGGGTTGGAGGTACAAACTGTACACTTTCTGCGGTTGACGTTCACCGAAACTTACAGAAGATAACAGCGGGGATTTTGGAATATTCGAGAAGTAAGACATTATAACAAGTGTAATAGTATTGGGAAAACACTCAGCTCCAACACATGTTTTTTTAATATTGGGCATTTTAGTGTCAGAATAAAAAATGAACACAGGCTAACCTCGATACCACGACAACATGATTTTTTAAATATTTCGCAGCAATATTTACTTGCCAGCAGTAGTAAATAGATATATAAGGAATTGAAGTCGCAATAACTGAAAATTTAATTCGGAGCATTTCTGAAATGTGCGAAATATTTTCTTCTTCTCATAGTTTCTCTTTACTACGTACGTAGTAAAGAGAAAGTATTGCGACGCTGCTGTGAAAATCGGCTGTTTTTCCACAGACTAGTCGACACGAAGATTAAAAGGAAAATTTGAAGCCATTTTTTTAGAAATTTGAATCTTATTGTTGAGGTTTCATACCTCCAAAATCCTCCGAAATCAAAATACCCGTTTAAAACTTGTAGGTACTCGAGTAGATGCAGATCGATTGGGAATATCAATTTTGGAGAAAATCGGCTGAACGATTTACGTGCTAGCTTTGGCTAAGGATAGAAGGACGGATGGACGGACGGACGGACGGACGGACGGACGGACGGACGGACGGACGGACGGACGGACGGATGGATGGATGGATGGATGGATGGATGGATGGACGGATAGAGAGCACGGACGATCGAATAGACGGGGGCATGAACGGACAGACACAGACAACGATTTCATACAAGCAGGAACAAGATTTATTTCCCTTTTTACCAGAACCCGGCAATTAGATTCCGGCATGCGAAAACAGTAGTTTCTTTTCTTACGAAGTCAGGCGGGAAAATATAGTACTAAATTGAATTATGTTTAAAAAATAAATTCATGTAACATCATACAATACAGCAACGACAATTATTTAAAAACGTGTTTGAAAGTTTTTATGATTTAATGGGTGTAGATTTCACTACAATTTAAAACGAGTTCTGATTTTTGTTAGTTTTTGAGAACATGAAATTTTGATTAATCGAATTATTGATTTTCAAGGGAAATTGAAGATTTCGAGTTACGACTGTGTTTTATTTTTTGGTTAAAAGACTATTATATTATATTAAATATTTGTAGAGAAACATACAAATTTAAGTAATTGCAACTTTAACTGATTGTATAAAATTAATGATTGCTAGACTGTCCATACACCAAAATTTTAGATTTCACGCACTATCACGAATAGAAATTTCGCTTAGAGCCTGGAATTCCTTCAGTCATCTTACTGATATCTAACCAAAGTTATTTTAATATTAACAAAAGCAAGAAACGTTAGGCATTCCTGAATACTACTTTGTTTGTCTTTCTTAATGATAGTAGTAGAATTATGTTATGACAGATGTTTCTGCGGTATTTTTCCGTACATCAAGTACTAAAAGTATTTTCTAAGGCAACAAATCCATCATGCATTTAGGCAGCTGAAGGAATCCATAGTACACATATTTTTATGTTGTTGAGAAGAGAATCAGTGGGCCAACAATTAAACGACAGTTACATTGTTCCATTATTGTCGGCGTGGTAGACCTGAGTAGTAGAGGCAGTCACGTCCCACGTCCTCCGAATGCACTTGCCTCGCGGAGGCCACAGCCCGTAACGCGCAGGCGCGGCGCGGCGTGTGTGAAGCACACCGCGCTTCGGTCATCGAGGACGGCATTCCTGGCGGCCGCCCGCCGCCTCCCACCCACCGCCCGCTGCCCAACGTCCACCGCCCACCGCTCGCCGCCCATCGCACACTGCATTTCACTCACCGCCCACTGCCCAACGTCCACCGCCCTTTTTTTTGGCGGCCGTAGTTCAACGCGTCCATCGCCCTCTGCCTTCCACCCATATCTCATGGAGCTCACCACCGACAACTGCTCACTACTCAACGCCCTGTACACCGCCCACCTCTCGCCGCCCATTCTGCGTTCGCGCCCATCGCCCACTGTCTTCTAGCCACCGCCCACTGCCCAACGTCCACTGCCCACCTCTCGCCGCCCTTTCTCCTTTCGCGCCCTTCATCCACTGCCTTCCAGCGACCGACCGCTGCCCAACATTCACTGCCCATCTCTCACCGTCCATTGTCCTTTCGCGTACATCGTCCACTGCTTCCACAAACCGCCCGCTGCCCAGCATCCACCGCCCACCTCTCACCGGTCATCGCCCACTGCCTTCCACCCACCGGCCACTGCCCAACGACCACCGCTCTACACTCGCCGCCATTCTCCGATCGCGCCCATTGTACACTGCATTTCACCCACCACCCACTGCCCAACGTCCACCGCCCATTTTTAGTTGGCGTCCGTAGCTCAACGCGTCCATCACCCTCTGCCTTCCACCCACATCTCATATAGCCTGCCGCCCACTGCCCAACGTCCATCGCCCTCCTCTCGCCGATCATTGTCCGGTGGCGTCCATAGCTCACCTCTCCCATCGCCCACTGCCTTCGATCCACCGCTCATAGGGCTGGATCGTCCGCTGCCCACTGTCCAGTCCAGTGTCCCTTTGCTTGTGCTACCCCATTAAGCCCATTGTTCATTATATGATCTTCACCCAAACCGACTGCCCATCACAGGCAGTCTCTCCCCTCGTTGCCCTGACCATCGATCCCTGCCTGCCAACAACTACCCACAACTAACCTTGTGCACCACTGTCCAGATCTCTCCTCCACCCATTGCCAGCCGTCTATCGTTCACTATCCATTACGTTTCGTCCACTACCGCCGCCCATTGGCCATCGCTGTCTGCCGATCACCCTATACTCATCACCTATTGCCCTCTGCCTACCACTCAGTGGTCGTATCGTGTCAGTACTGTCCATTTCACACTGCTATTCCCCTTTGTCTCTCGCTTACCACCCATCTCCTTTCGCCCTCAGTCCGTCGCCTACTACCCATCGCCTAAAACCTACTCCACCCCCTCACTGCCATCGCTCCTGCCGCTCACTGTCCATCATCAATCGCCCACGACCCACCGCTCACTGGCCATCACGCATCGCCATCTGCCCGTGGCGCACCACCACCGTCCACCGTCCACGACGGAGGCCACAGGGCTGCGGCGAGCGCGACGCGCGGCGGCGTGTGGGCGATTGGGCGAGTGGGCGGGCGGGGCGGCGCGGCCCGTCAATGGAGGAGACGGCGGAGGCGGAGGCGCCGGGTCGCTAGCGGGACCATGCGCGAGCGCGCGCGCGGTCGCCGCCGCAACCAAGGCTCTCCTTCGCCGCCGCGGCCCCCCGCCCTCAAGGCGAGCCGGTAGCCGCGACGGCGGCGGCGGCGGCGGCGGCGGCGGCGGCGGCGGCGGCGGCGGCGGCGGCGGCGGCGGCGGCGGCGGCGGCGGCGGCGGCGGCGGCGGCGGCGAGCACAGCCGCGCGACAGAAGAGCGAGGACGAGAATAGATGCGGTGGCGGTGATGACGGATCAGCGCTCTTTCTTGCGCTGTGGTTCGAATCCCAGGCAACTCATGTGAAATTTGTGGTTTGACAAGTTCACGGTTTGTTACCTACTTATGCTCAAATTCAATTGCAGCACTAGCATTTGGCCATAGTTTTTACTTATGGTTATTCTCTACTTGTAGCAAATGAGAATCTTCGGAAGGTGTCAATGAAGGAGGGAACGAAGTTTATTTATGCATTTTAGATTACCCTAAAGAAATATAAGGTGTAATATATAAAATATTTTTAGAAATTCCACTCTAGGAAATGACAAAAAATTTCTCGTAAGTTTCAAATATTTTTATTAGGCACTTAATGAGAAAGTTGTATGTTTTATTACAATAAGTTTGGAGAAATTAAAAGAACTATGTCTGAAATTCAAACGCATTTTCCCTTAATTTCAATGATTTATGCCATTTGGCATTAATGAAACAATATTTGAGTTATCACTGAATTACTTTTGCAAGCGTTGCACTTTTCTTTCATGGGGCATCTGCAATTCTTTCTAATATATTTAATGGTATTTACTAACGTAAATAAGTAACAGCCACTAATAGTCGTTATAATAATAATGCTATAAAACGCTTAAAATTAATAATATAAATGAAAATTGAACATTATATATTCTTTATCAGGAAGTTTTAAAAACAGTAAAGGGAAATGACTGGTGTGTAAATGATATCTTTCTTGAAATTGGAAAAAAAAGCGCGAAAAAACGGTTATATGCAGTGGGTTTCCCATTGTGTGCGTGCGTGTGTGTGTGTGTGTGTGTGTGTGTGTGTGTGTGTGTGTGTGTGTGTGTCAAAGGGCTTCAGCCACCCCTTCAGGCTGATAATACATATCCACAAATATAGTTTTTACTGATATTGTATAGTAACGAAAGTCATCGAATACCTTATTATGCTTTATCAATAATTCTAAATCTAACGAAACTCAAAAATTCATCTAAAATAAATAACTAATTAAAAAAATAAAATAAATGTTTAATTAAGCGTAAAAGTGAAAAACTGTTAAGAAGAAAGCATCGAGTCGTCATCTACATCCCCTCCTCGCCCCGATAGAAGAAGTTCGGGCTCCTACACTGCTTTGACGAATCGGAGAGGGTGACGGAGGCGGCCGGCCAGCGGCGGGCGTGGCGTCGCGACGCTGTGCCTCCAGGATGTATGTGGAGCATGATCGCTATGGGAGCGTCGCGGCGGAGGGGCGCGGCGCAGCCTCCGGTTCGCCTTGGGCCACCCCCGCCGCCACTGCCGCTGCCACCGCCACCGCCACCGCCACCGCCAACTCCGCCGCTGCCGCCGCCACTGCCACCGCCACCGCCGCCACCGCCACCGCCACCGCCACCGCCACCGCCACCGCCACCGCCACCGCCACCGCCACCGCCACCGCCACCGCCACCGCCACCGCCACCGCCACCGCCACCGCCACCGCCACCGCCACCGCCACCGCCACCGCCACCGCCTCCGCCTCCGCCTCCGTCTCCGCTCCGCCTCCGCCTCCGCCTCCGCCTCCGCCTCCGCCTCCGCCTCCGCCTCCGCCTCCGCCTCCGCCTCCGCCTCCGCCTCCGCCTCCGCCTCCGCCAACGCCGCCGCCTCCGCCACCGCCGCTGCCACCACCGCCATCATTGCCGCCACCGCCGCCTCCGCCACCTCCGCTGCCACCGCCGCCGACGAATTGCTCGCTGTGCAGTCGCCTACCGTCTGTTAATACAGTAAAACCAGCTAGTGCTTGACCTCAAACATACTGGCAATTATGGGAACTGCAGAGCAACCCCTCTGAACAAACTCATCTCACGAGCGGACGGATTTTTTTGGATGTGAAGCGAAACCTGAGCTGTTGCTAAATCTTTTCTTCGTCCTTCATGCTTAAAAGACACGATTCTTTATTTTTTACTTGCTCTCCCTATGCTGTAACATAGGAAGGGAAAGTTTTGGAATCATCTCAACAATACGTACTGGAATTTTCACATTTTTTTAGATTCGGTTGAGTAGTAATTTCGCACACACGTCACGATTAAGGTGTATTAGGGCTGCTCCAAAGATGGTTAAGACTGATGTAGGTGATGAGATTCACGTGTATCCCAAAATTAGGATACCTGTATGAATGGATGGATAGTGGGAAGTATGTTAAGCATAACTCTGTTTGATTGATTGATTTTTTGTGTTTTAGGGCACGTCAACGGCTTTGGTCATTAGTCCCGTAAGTGTAGTGCATGCTTTTTTCTCGGGAGATGGCGGTGATCTTCCCCCGCTGGATGGCGAGATCCGGCGCCGACCTACCGTCGGCTAGTGGGGTTTCCCCCTAACCAGGACTCTCCCACCAGCTTCAAGCTCCCGACCGGTGTCCCGGAATATGTGGTTTTGTAGTGCATGTTAGTGTAAGTGTGTGTGTAAGGGGAGAGGATAGGACAAGGACGAGGAAGGATAGATCGCGCGCGGTCCGTGGCCCATTTGGTAGGGTACTGCTCCGACATTCGCCTGGTGATGATCGGAGAAACCACGGAATACTGATCAGAGTAGCCGGCCACTAGAATTCTCTCCCAGGCAGCGAATGAATTCGACCTAGCTGAAAAGCTAGTGTCGAAAATCCTGCCGCTATCAGGACTCGAACCTAGGACCTCCCGGTCAGAGGCACTGCAGCATAACTCTGTTAATAGAGAAACGTTTGAGCTCAAACTTAAGAAACAGGTCAGTAGTAAGATCTAGTTGTCTCGTTTCTGAGGGCTATTGGGTTACAGTAAACCCTCGTTAGCATGAACTCGTTTAACACGAATTTCACCATAAAATGAAAATAAAACTACGGTCCCAGCAACGGATTACGATGATACGGACATTTATAATACTAGGAAAACACGATTTATTATAACACGAACTCCGATTATTTCTGTCCCTTGGAATTCGTGTTAATGAGGGTTTACTGTGTTTCAATTTTTGAGAATTTTCATAATTTTCATAATTTTTCGAAATATGACAGCAATTTGTTTCTATATTTTTTCTCAAATAGTGAAAAGCGTATTTATAAAAACGGCAGAAATCCGGTTTTCATTAATATATCTGAAATTTGAAACTTGCTGAGTTTAATGATTTTTCGAGCCACTCATATGCCTTCAATGTAGAAGCCAGAAATTTATTTTTGAATGCAATGTATTCCTTAATTTTAAATCTATAAATAATTCCATGCTCTTTTTTTAAAAAAATACATTAAATTTTTTAGTAACGCACTAAGAAGTAGTAAAGTTTCGATATGATGCGCCTTCCCACTATACTTTGATTTTTTTATAGTCGCCGGTGATATTAAGTCATTGTTACACCTCCTGCCTTGAATCTTTTTAACAGTGGTAAACACATTTCTGAGCCCACGAGCTCCGTTGGCACGGACCGTCCAGAATTAATTAAAATATTTATAAGGTAGGAGGTGTAACAATGACCATGACACCACAATGACATTTTATAAGGTAGGAGGTGTAACAATGACCTAATATCATCGGCCACTATAGAAAAATCGACGTATACTCTACTGTTATTCTCTGGAGCTGTGTGGGATTCCTTCCTCCACCCCTTCTCTTCTCCGTTCGCAACACGCACCAGCGCCACTCACCCTAAGCGGGAAGACTTTTGATTGATTGATTGTTAGTGATTCCGGGCGCGTCAACTACTGAGGTCATTAGTCCCGTAAGTGTAGTGTATGTTTTTCATCGGGAGGTAGCGGTGATCTTCCCCTACTGGATGGCGAGATCCGGCGCCGACCTACCGTCGACTAGTAGCTTTTCCGAACTAGGTATCTCCCGTAAGCGGGACACCACCGCAGAGGGGACAAGTTCTAAGTCCCCGACCGGTCTCCAGGCATTTATGGTAGTGTAGTGCATGTCAGTGTAAGTGTGTGTGTATAAGGGGTGAGGATAGGACAAGGAAGAGGAAGGAAAATCGCGCGCGGTCCGTGACGCGTTTGTTACTGCTCCGGTATTCGCCTGATGTTGATCGGCGAAACCACGGAAAACTACCGATCACAGCAGCCGGCCGCTAAACTTCTCCTCCAGACACCAACTGAATTCGATCTAGCTGAAAAGCTAGTGTCGATAATCCTGCAGCCGTCGGGAACCTAGGACCTCCCGGTCAGAGGAAAGACTTTTACTGTACCCTGATAATAACTAACAAACCAGTAAGACTCTTGTCCTCAATAGTAAGCAAGCAGTGTCCTCCTAAACAAGAAGTCAGAGTGTTATTTAGAAACACTTGAATATTTCCAAACAAGTAAATTCTCTTGTCTTTTTTTTACGTGTCTTTAGTCTTCTGAGTTTTTTCGGCTTAAGAGTGCAGTTTAGAAGATACTTTTCTTGGGTACACATTTTCCCGGTTCCGAGTGCGTAGTTAAAGAGGTTTCACTGATATAGATGATCAGGTTCTTTCATTCAGATCTTGTGGAATCACCAAATTACAGGACCTCGAAGCAATCTTTTTGTATAACACACGATTCGGCCATTTTTTGCTGGGGCCAAAGTAATACCACAGAATCAAAATAACTCGAACTTGACTGTGCGGGTACAACCACGAATCCTACTGCGAAGCATAACTATCGTTTGTCTATGAGTTCTGCGTTCGAATAGATACGTCCCTCGCCGCTCATGCTCCGGCCGGGCCATTGTTTATTTATTTATTTATTTATTTATTTATTTATTTTACGCCAAAAAAACAGTTAAAACTGCGTAGGAAGTGCTATGGGGAAAAGTGAATTGTGTGCACATTTTCAAAATTTTGTGATCCCTACACTAAGTCATACACTACTTAAATTTTGGAAAAAAGAGAAAAAAAAGAAAGAAAAAAGAAAAAAACCTCCCATGTAATAAAATCTATTTTCAAGGATAAATAAGCAATAAATTTTGGCTCTTATCCATGTTGTCCTTCGGAATAATACTTCCTGCCGCGACAACATGGAAACGATAATTTAAATAATAGTATTTCCCACTGAATTCTAGAAGACGTGCACAGATAATGAAGTTACATTTATGTCCAGAAGCAAAACAAGGGGCCATTTCAGCATTTGCTCAATGGATCAGGGAATTGAACGTCCTGATGGGGATAGTGTTGGATTTCCAGTCAATTACCTCTTAGCAAACCCGTATGATTAGGGGAACTTTTATGAGGCCTTATCCAGAGCTCCAGTTTTTTCCCAAGTGTATTCCATTAGGATTCTGCCTTATTAACCAACTCGTTCGGGAATAGCAATGTCATCCCCCAAATGTCAATGGAATTCAATGGTCTACCAATGTAAGGTTCCGTAATAAAATTCGACTCAGTAATACAGTTGCAGATCACAAATCAACAAACTAGACGAAAAGAAGGGTCAGAAATAAAGAAAAATATGTGAATTTCACGAACGAAAAATACAGACATTGACAAACTAACCAGGCAAAGAACAATCACACGTAATGTTTCGAGCAAACTGAAAAATAATTTCCACCCGGACAAAATAATACACACAAACACACAATCTCTTTCACAGAAAACATGAACACGAAATAACATTTTTTTAAAAAAATGATCTCATCTGAACCACGAACCCTTCACAAGAAACACGAATAAACATCATCGCTCACAAAGGCGCGATTTCCGTCCTCCGTTAGCGAAGTTGGCAGAAGCTGCCGAGTTCAGTGGAGCGCGCCGCGCCACCGCGTGCGGGAGCGGGCAGAAAAAGAGGCGCGTTCGCGGAGGCTGTTCGTCCCGGCGTTCCTCTGCCCATGGCAGCCGCCCGGAGTGTCTAAAGGCGCAAGGCGCCCTTCCACGAATTCCGGCGGTATCGGGGTACCGATGCTGCTGAGATGATTGACACGCTGGATTCATTTATTGATTGATAATGGTTCCGGACGCGACAACTACTGAGGTGATTACTCCCGTAAGTGCAGTTCTTGTGTTTTCCTCGGGAGGTGGCGGTGGTCTTCCCCTGCTGGATGACCAGATCCGGCGCCGAACTACCGTCGGCGGGTTTTGCTCCAACCAGGTATCTCCCACCAGCAGGGCACCGCCCCAGCCGGGACAAGTTTTAAGTCCCCGACCGCTCTCCCGGCATGTGTGGTGCATGTTAGTGTACGTGTGTGTGTGTGTGTATAGGGAGAGGATAGAACAAGGAAGAGGTAGGAACGATCGCGCGCGGTCGGACGGCCGTTTGTTAGGGTATTGCTCCGGCATTCACCTGGTGATGATCAGAGAAACCACGGAAAACTACCGATCAAAGCAGCCAGCCGCTAGAACTCTCCTCCAGAAATCGACTGAATTCGACCTAGCTGAAAAGCTTACGTCGAAAATCCTGCCGCCATCGGGACTCGAACCTAGGACCTCCCGGTCAGAGGCGCAGCAGTGACATCAGTTGATGCACTGAGCCACCGCTCGCTGTCGACACGTAGGAAGAGATGCTGAAACTGATGGGAATAAAAACAATTATGTGGATAATCGATAAGGTAGAAGTGATGGGACTTGAAGGAGACAATGATCATTACGAAGGTGGTGATGATGAATAATTATTATTGATAATTGATTAGTGATTCTGGGAGAGGCAACTGCTAAGGTCATTACTCCTATAAGTGTAGTGTATGTTTTTAACGCGGGAGATGACGGCGATTTCCCTTCGCTGAATGGCGACATCCGGCGCCGTCCTACGTCGGCTTGCAGGGATTTTCCCCAACCAGGTATCTCTCACTAGCGTCGCGTGGTCCCGTACGATTCGGTAACCGGGAGCGGTAGCTCAGTGCATCAACTGATGTCACTGCAGCGCCTCTGACCGGGAGGTCCTAGGTTCCCACTCCCCCACGGCGGCAGGATTTTCCACACTAGCTTTTCAGCTAGGTCGAATTCAGTCGCTGTCTGGAGGAGAATTCTAGCGGCCGGCTGCTCTGATCAGTAGTTTTCCATGGTTTCTCCGATGAACACCAGGCGAATGCGGGAGCAGTACCCTACCAAACGGGCCACGGACCGCGCGCGATCTGTCCTTCCGGTTCCTTGTCCTATCCTCTCCCCTTACACACACACTTACACTAACATGTATTACACTACCACATATTCCGGGAGATCGGTCGGGAGCTTCGAGCTTGTCCTGGCTGGGGCGGTGTCCCGCTGGTGGGAGAGTCCTGGTTAGGGGGAATGCCCACTAGCCGACGGTAAGTCGGTGCCGGATCTCGCTATCCAGCGGAGGAAGATCACCGCCATCTCCCGCGAAAAAAGCATGCACTACACTAACGGGACTAATTACCAAAGCAGTTGACGCCCCGGAAACACGAAAAAATCAATCAATCAATCAAAAACGATTCGGTACAAGCTGTAAGGAAAACTAACGATGGGAGCGGCGGACCGCTAAAATTCTCCTCCAGTCAGCGGCTGAATTCATCCTAGTGTCGAAAATCCTGCCACCGTCGGAACTCGAACCCAACGACCCCCGGTCATTGACACTGCAATGACATCAGTTGATGCCCTAAGCCACCTGAGCCGGTCTAAGATGATGGAAACGGATGTGATAATGGAGATGACGGGGATAAAATGGGTAGAATAGTAGAATAAATTCATTTCTTTTGTAAATAACGAACAATTTACATGGTTCTGGAGTGTTTCTACGCTTCTGCAATGCAATGTTTTGCCTAGAAAGCATTTTTTCTAACCAACTTTTGAGTGCTCATTGCGGCTGAACAATTCAGAATATCCAAGAAGTTTATTAACAAAATATGCTTAAAATTGTCTTAAGAACTTATTTTCCAATTTTCGACGTTTGCTCCCTGAGCACCTGTATATAAATGCGAAGAGACATGTTTCAGTAATCAACACCTACGTGTTAGTGGCTTGAACGGATACTTCAGACCTTCCTGTTTGCTCTGCGTCATGTACACGCCAACACAGCGGAGAAGAAACCCTGTTCTTATACTGTGCCTTCTCCTCAAGCAAGACTAGTCGCTTGGCTGTCAGGCGATAGTATCAGCTGCGCGAGCTTCTTTATGGAGTTAATTCGCCTCTTGCTTCCCTAGCACTCGTTACGGCAAGTCATATAGGTTCTTTATTCCACACAAGTGTCGTCAATCCCCAGATAGAATCATTGCTTGAATTAACCTTGCGATTGAGTCATCAGACGGCGGCGTTATTGCACACAATCAAGCTTGATGACACTCATTATTTACACCGCATTATATCATAAATGTACAGTTCTAATCTGCAATTGTTGCAGAGAAGATTCTCTCTGACAAAATGGAAATACCTCGTCTCTCCGTTATTCCAAAAGAGCACTAATGGTCTACAAAAATATACTTTTTGTCTTTCACAAGAATGAATATCGCAAACTAGAAGTATTTTTCATGCTGAGTTCAAATATTTCAGTTTTTCTCCAACAGACAGGAGTTTCGTGTGATATTCATTTAAATACTTTATAATTTTTAATAAAATTAGGCAGTAGCTACATAACTATAAATGATTCATTCTGCCTTTTCCTAGAAAGTGGTAGATAGTGGTTTTCAGGCATATTTTGCTTCTGGAACATTTCTATTCTTCGTCCAACAGTCGTTAGCCAGCTTATCAGAACTCTTCTTCCCTTGGTACCTGTTTTCTATTGAAGAAATTTGATTATGAAAACGCTTAGCGCGCTCATTGCTGACAGTCCCAAATTGTCCGGGAATAAGTCTCAGTGAGAGTCCAAGAAACGAATTTTCAAAGACATGTTACATCCTAAAGTTTTATAAGAATGCAGAAGATCAAACACAATGTCAAAATAGTTTTCTGCTTTATTGTTTCCAAGGAAATTTCAACATACATTTTTGAAAGACAGTCCTCCAAAATGTTCATGAAGTATTATTAATGGTCGTATTTGTGGTCATACAAAAATCCCTTTCCATTTAGCATCATTGACTTTTGGGAAATTTTGATTGTAAATAGAAGAGTCCATCAGAAAGTTTATCCATTACTATTACAAAATTTCATTACTCCTAATAAAGGTTTGAGCGTGTCAAAACATGAAATAACCTACACAGTATTGCCAATTGGTGCGTGAACACGACATATATTTCATCCTTAAATACAGCTTGAAAAAAATCACTACTTGTAAGGTAAAGGTTCTTATGACAGGGCAAAGATAATGGTAAAATCGTATTTTAAGAAGTAGCTTTTACAGAAACACTGAGCCTGATAGAAAATTCTGAATACGTATCTGACTTCTGTATAAAAAATGCAATACATATACTAATCAGATTTCTTGTGAAGAAAACCTTGTCGACCAGAGTTATGTATTCTCGTTACAGTGTAGAATGTTGTGTAGAATTGTTTGTGATGAGTGTTGAGAAAATCGCATTTTATGGTGCCAAATTAATATTCCTTTGTATAACAATTTTGTCGCAAAGACAATGCCCCCACTGACAGTAAAGAGTGTGTATTAAAACACAAATTGGCAATAATGTACATTGGTACTTCTAATCTATGTTGTCAAAAAACTGGTCTCACAATGGCTATCTGCTGTTGGTAGAAGGCTCTTAAATGAAGTGAGATCAAAAAATTAGTCATGAAACTAGTAGACACTCTTCAAAAAACAAAAACCAGAGTTACGAAGTAGCTACCCATGTATGCAACTCTGCAGGTATTTACGACGAAGATAAGCAATACCGATGGTACCGATGAAGAAATAAATGCCAACTTACGATCAGGGCTTGCATTGGAACACACATGGCAAATAATCAAAGACGCGAAAAAGCGATGGAAAAGTACAACCTTAAGATTTCCTATATTTTCCGGCAACATACACCACAAAAATAAAACAAGTGATGCTACTTTTATTCGCAAAAAGTTTCTCGTACTAGTTAGTGTTTTACTGAAGCTAGTGTTCCTGACAGACGGACAGACATACAGGCAGATAGACGGACGAACTGACGGACAAATAGTCCATTAAACGGACTAGTATTTTGAACAAACTAATATCACTTCTTCGAAATCAGGTAGCTACAAAACAAGTATTTTAACGTTAAAATCTCGAAATCGATTTTTACGCAGCATTATTACCTGTATTTCTTTGTATATTACTCCATACATACGTATGTATTGTGATAAGCCAAGATCCCTGGGTTTAGTTTAAATGATAAAATCAACATCCAGCGTCAGGAATTGATTACAAACTCCAAGTGTGAAGAGGGCGTTGGATGGCCGTGATCTTTAGAAAGGATGCATGCGATGAATCTCTAGAAGATTATTGTTGCGAGCACACATAAGCGGTTGGTGAGGTACGATCGGATTTTCAGCATAGGCTGGGTATTATGTAAATGATAGAGAGCCGGGAAGTTATGTTTAGTTTGAGTTTGAGAGATTGGTCTTGTATAAATTGTGATATTAAATTTTTAAGTGGAATTTTTTATTAATGTAATAGTGTAAGTTTGAAATAAATAGACTTCAAGTTTCCAGGAGATGCATATTAGGGTAGCTCCGTAGATAGAAGAATTTTTTTAATAAGTTGCTGAATATAGTCAGTCGCGAGTAGGTGTTTCATACGAAACACAGATAAGGAAAGTCGCGACCGCGTATTAATTTGTGGGAATATTAAGTCCTAGTAATAGCAGATCCTTGAGAACATTCTGGAACATATTTTTAATTTAGGAAAGGATGCATGAAATTCTACACCGAGGATTCCATGGACAACATTCTGCTAGTCAGCCGTGAAGCCAGCGATCAAAACATTGTAGTAAGCTTACGAACTACAGCCAAGCCCGTACGGTGTTTTAATGTTTTATAGTGAAAAGTAATTCACATAATATTAATAGAATTGTTATGTATAGATTATAAGAATAAATGTTAAATTGGTATTGTTGAAAAAGACTGATACTTTATAGTAGCTGCCATCAATCTAATAATTGATTTCAATCAATAGAACTTATAGGAATCGTGATTCTGTATAGAATCCACATGCAACAGGTAAGGAGTAATATGTTGTATGTCGAACCCATGGTTAATTGGAAGATCAGTTTTAATAATTCAATGTTATAAAAATTTCACAAATATCTAGCCCACCGCTCAACAAGAAAGATTTATCAAGGTATACAAGAAAGTAAAATGAACAGAGAATGAGGTAGTGAATGTGTGAAGTTTCGAAAATTTGATGCCACATATTTATTGATTGAAATGGATAATGATGATGAGGAGGATAAAGAAAAATGATGTCACGTTCAAATTCAGTCGGTGCTGGCGGCAGTTTCAAAATAAATGGTAGACGTTATATTATGTATGAGACAGCATACACAGGGTGGAACTCAGTGATTATCGAGTGATGATAGAAAAGTGAGGAGTCTGTGTGTAATGTAATGGAAAGCCAAGAGAAAAAAATGCTTGCCTACTTGAAAGAATTCTTTCAGAAACAGAAAATAAGTTTTTTCCAAAGACAGTCATTGACAAATAGGACGATATTAATGATAGCCCAAAAATGTTCGGAAAATTAATAATGATAGTAATAAACGTACGGAAAACTACGGAGGACTTAAGAAGTGAGATACAAAGAAATAACGATATGTGTGACGTGTGTAGTGAAACGTTAATGCGATCGTTCGGTTACGAAAGCAAATTTTTGGTCACGGTTGTTGGATGATATCATCCAGCAACAGTGAACAATATCTTTCAGGATATCTTCTTCAGCAACGGACGTCAACAGAGAGATTTCTTTCCAAACTATAGTATTGATTCATTACCTAATGCATTGTTGGGGCATATTTAGTGTCATTTTGAAGCTAAACGCTTATCTCACAAATTGCTAATATCGAAGATGCTTCACGGCGGAATTGCATAAATTGTGGCACATGTGTTAGACAACACTAGCCTTTGTAAACGCTGGGCACAAGTTGTTGCAGTTTCAATAAGATTGAAGATCGAAGACAAAAACCTTTGCCTATGAGTTTTCTCGAAACTAAAAGTAAAAGTAAAAATTCAACCTCAGTAAAAGATTACAGAAACCTGATTATAAAAGCAGAGGAGACCATCCCTGGAAAATACGATGTAGAACTGAAAAACTGATGTAGAAACTGATGTAGGCAAGTTCTCCTTTGTAAATCGTACTATAGTAGATTGGAACAAACTACCTGCAAAAGCACTGGAGACTCTTCCTTCTAATGAAGTGAAATTTAAAAATATTCTTAATTCTATTTAGGTCATCATTAATAATACTGGGACTTTTATCATCATCATTATTATTATTATTATAATAATAATAATTATTATTATTATTATTATTATTATTATTATTATTGATATCATAATTATTAACACTGTTACTGGTTTTGATGTAACTTTTACATTATTATAATCGTTATTATTATTATTAATAATATGGTCATGTCCCTTATACAGTCAAGTGAAGTGGAGTGAAGTGTTAGAAAAGCTATGAGTCAACTTACAGATAACTCAAAATTAATTATAACTAGGATATCAATCTAATTCTAATTGTAATTATATTTGTAAATATTCGTAATAGTTTTGTAATTGTCGTATATCTAGTAGTAATAATGTTTGCCACCAGCTCAAAGCGAACTTTAATAAATCTATCTATCTATCTAAAATTCGTTTACTTGTTATTTCGCTACTGTTGTGCCCGACACACGATAGCGTTAAGTTGGCTATCAATCTAGCTGAAGCCGAGAAGAGTAACTCCTTTATTCACCTCAATGCGCAGGCGTACCGTGTAAATTCAAAATGACAGGTGGCGCCGTTGCAGAAGAAATAATTCGTGACTAGGCAACTGCATACCGGTTCATAAGAACAATACCTGAGCTTATAACCTTAATCTTTTATGCCTATCATTGCTTACTTCATGGATGGATACAAGTCTAAATTTTCATTTAGCGGCGGTGGTTTACCGCATAATCGCTGGTCTTTGAAGACTGGGAAACACGCTTCAACTCTAGTTAGGATAGTGACAGAATACATTTGCTTCAAATTATTTCCGTAGTTTTATGCTTAGATCATTATTTTACTGAGACGTAAGAATGTGACAAAGAAGAAACATTCGTATACATTAGTAAATTTCACTGTATACTACAAAAAACAAAATACATGAAATCAAAGAAAGGTACGAAAAATTGTATTAATAATACACCTACATTACTTTTATACTCTAATTTAATTTCGTCGTCAAGAAAAAAAAAATATTTTGCAGGCCAGCTATGTGCCTCGCGGAACTTAGAGATCTCTGATATTGTATAAACGAATTGAATTGACTCACTCATTTTACACGAACAGTTATTAGGGTATAATGTGTAAGTTATTCCATTCCTTTATCTTTATCTTTCATGTCAATTGAACTGTATACAAATAAAGAATATTGTTTCCTATCACCAAGACGATTCCAGTATGCACCGGAATAACCCTACAGCTTTTTTTGTTAGGGTGGTTGAGTATGTCTGCTAATTCTTCGACTTCGAATGAAAAAGTGAATGAGATTTTGAATTATTGTTATTTAAATAATAAACTAATGTAAAGAATACTTCTGTTTTGATATGATGTGTTGAAATCACAAAGAGAATATAAATATTCAGTATTCTATTGATTCCGTAAGCAATTTAACCCTCTATTTACAGTTAATATCTTTCTTGGCTTACCTTAAAACATGGATGATACGTTTGTTATTGTTTCAACACCTTTTACACACGTTTTATTTGAAAGTATTTTCTGTTGAAAAACATTAATGGGTCACCGAATCGCTTTATGACTTCTGAAGCATTGAATGAGTCATTGAATAACGTCTTCCTGAAAGTCTTCGCTAAGGACTGAAATCTGAAAATTTGAAGAAAATATGGAAAAGTGCGAAATCTGCTCACTCTCAATAATGTTCAATGATATAAATAATGCATTTCATTTCTGAAAACACATTTCTGAATATTTTTCGAATAAATATTTTTTTAATGGAAAATTAAACCGCATTGTCAAGCAACGTACTCATACCGTGAACCCGCGTATATTTTACTCGTTAGTAGTACGGCATTCTACTGAAATGAGTTTAATACCCCTCGATTAAATCAAAAACCTCATATCTCAAGGCCGTCGCATACTGTTGCTTTGTTTTTACGTATCAGATGTTGAAGCATGCGGAAAAGGCGTCAGTGCAGTTCTTGTCCCTATACGGAAGCGCCCGCAACCTCAACCCGCTCCCCTCGTTCGCCATCTCGCCCGGCAGTGGTCCCGCCCGCCCACCCGCCATGTCGCCTGTTTGCCATCCCACCCGCCCGCCTCCTCGCCATCGCATCCACCCGCCATCCCTCCCACTATCTTGCCTACACCAATTCTACACCAATTCAAGCCACCCACCCACCCGCGATGACTTTTCACAACCATCCTGTCTGGCCTCAACCCCTCTCCTTCTCCCACCAGCTCGCAATATCGTTCGTTCATCCTAATCCTCGCCCGCCCTCTCGCCCGCCGTCTCGCCCGCCGTCTCGCCCGCCCTCTCGCCCGCCCTCTCGCCCGCCCTCTCGCCCGCCCTCTCGCCCGCCCTCTCGCCCGCCCTCCCGCCCGCCCTCTCGCCCGCCCTCTCGCCCGCCCTCTCGCCCGCCCTCTCGCCCGCCCTCTCGCCCGCCCTCTCGCCCGCCCTCTCGCCCGCCCTCTCGCCCGCCCTCTCGCCCGCCCTCTCGCCCGCCCTCTCGCCCGCCCTCTCGCCCGCCTCTCGCCCGCCCTCTCGCCCGCCCTCTCGCCCGCCCTCTCGCCCGCCCTCTCGCCCGCCCTCTCGCCCCCCCTCTCGCCCACCCTCTCGCCCACCCTCTCGTCCGCCGTCCTCGCCGTCCCGCCCGCCGTCCCGCCGGCCATCCTGCCGGCCATCTTTCCCGCCATCCCGGTCGCCATCCCGCTCGCCATCCCACTCGCCATCCCGTTCGTCATCCCACCCACCATCCCGCCCACCATCCCACCCACCATTCCGTCCGCCATCCCGCTTCCAACATCTCCGCCATCTCGCCATCCCAGCCGCCCGCGCTCACGCGCGCGGCCGCCCGCGGTCGCCCCGCACTCGCCCCAGGTGCGCGCTAATCGGCGCGGCACCGCGATGCCCGCGCGCGTAAACCTGTTCCGCACCGCGAGTGGCATTCCTGCGCGCCCCGCCGCCGCCGCCGCCGCCGCCGCGTCCGTCGACGCCTCCGTCATTGTCGTCTGCCTCCTCGGTCGCCTTTCGCAGCCAGAGGGCATCTGGTGGATTCTGGAGTTTCTACACTTACAGCGTTCATTTCACAGAAGAACCTGCTGGAGGAAAATTTCACACCGATGCGACGGTTGAACAAATGCAAACACTCCGGTTACGCGCTTATCAACGTAATTGTCTCAAAATCATTATCTCGAGGCAGATAACTGAAATCAACATTGTGTGTCATTAATTAGAATTCTACTGTTAATTAATTTCCCCTTTAACGCGTCGTTTTGTATCCGTCAAACCACAAGTTACATATATTTTTAGCACTTCCGTCAATTTCATTGCCGTTTCTGATGTGTGTCTGTTTCACGACCATTGTAGCCGCTTGCGTCCTTGGTCGGGTTTCGTTGCCGGACGGAATTGACTTGAGAGTACATGCTGATGTACCCCTAGAACAGATTCAGATAAAATGTTAATTCGAATTAATACATTTTAACTCGAGCTTTCAATGCACGCCGCTTCCTATGATTGATCTATCATTATTTGATCGGCAGCCAGTAGCAAAGTCGTACGATCAAATGATAAAAAAGAATTCGATAATATTGTGTTTATGTACTACATCCATGGATTGGTGCGTAAATATTTTGTTAAAAGCTATTGATATAAATTTCATGAGTGAAATAGACGATGTAATTGTCTCGGATACTTTTCTCGAGTCAGATGAGTGATTCATACACCGCTTACTTCTCTTTGTAATTCCACTGTTAATAATACTTTCTTTAGTAGTCCTTCGTACCCTCCTCCCTTTCACCTGTAAAAGAATTACGGTATGAATATTTCTTGGAACTATCGCAAATTTCATTGTTTCTTCTGTGGCGACTCCACATTCTTTTCGGTTGCCTCATCGCTGGCGTAACAAGAGGGCGTATTATGGGAATCTACAGTTTCTACCCTTTCATTCAACATTTAATTGAAAATTAGGAAGGAGTTGCCGACCTGGATGGCCGAGGTGGCTAAGAGCGAGTACCGACTCAGCGCTTCGGTTCGAAGGGTCGCGGGTTCGAGTCCCGCCTTGGGCATGGCTGTTTGTCACTTGACTTTGTGTGTGTGTTGTCGCGGAGGGCCTCGCGTTCTGCTGACCCCAGCTCAGAGGATCCCGCAAGTGTTTGTCTAGTGTATGGTCGAATATGTGTCCCTTCGGGACGTAAAGGGCAACCGGCTGTCGGCTGGATAAAAGCCCTAGGGAAAAAAAGGAAGGAGTTTTCTATTGCAATTGCTGAAAAATTGGAAGACTACAGGTATATTTTATTAATGTAAAATTAAAATTTTTTTTTTTATTATCGCGTGAATTCAGGTATCTGAAATAAACACTGATTATGTGTCGTTGAAATTCCACAATTGATAACTTTTTTCTGTTGAATATGGTCTTTGTTATAACTATTAACAATGAACAGTGTGTGACATATTTAACTGTTTTTTTGTCATTGCTACCAATAGGTTAGAAGTTTATACGCAATCTTCTGAATAATCAATTCGTAGTTGAAGAATTAAACAGGTCACAATCATTTGATCAGAGCAGAATATTCTACGCCTTCATCCACCCGTTGATCTTCCAGTTTTCATTAAAGCCCCATTAAACCAAGGTGCATGTGGAATCAGCCATCGCACGATCTAAGGGACATGCGACCGTCTGCATCGAAACCGTGACCTGTTTCGTTCTCCTGCTGGGGACCCTGATATACCGAGACCGGCACCGGATACACCGAGACCCTAATACGAGGATATACGATGCGATCCTACTTTACTTTCCAAGCACACGACCGCTTTGCTGTACGACGAGAAGAGCCCCTACGCACACAACAGAAATTCCTTCATTTGAAGTCACTTTCACTGATAATCATTGTTTACCAAATAAGTTCCGTATGACATCTTATTACACTATCCAATCGAATATTGTAATAAGATGTTACGTATGAATATCATATAAAAGTTATTCCATTTTGTAAAAATTACAACGTGCAATATTTTTCTTTTAAATTAATTGTTCTTGTTGCAAAAGGTGGCATGCACTCGTGGGAGGGCAATAATGAGATATCAATAATATTTATTTGGCTGCAATTGGCTGATTGGTAAGACAATACAAAAACAATTTAAAATACAACACAATAAAAGAAATTATAGTTACTATTACAACATCAAAAGATGGTGCAATACATGAGCTGTCTATAGATATCCAGGCAAACCCAGCTCTTAACATTATTAGTAATTTTGAAAAAATACAAATGCAAACGTATTACAGTTCTTGTAGACTGCTGGTATACAGATTTACCATCTATCTGTTTAATCACATGCACCCTCATTATATGTACAGTCTTTTACCGAAGCCCATATATACGACTATGTAGATTAATGGGCACTCACACGTACAATATACCTAAAATACGCACAAAAAGTATACAACGAAAAGTATTACAAAAATTACCAAGTAATACAAAAATAAAACGTATTATTTTCTTTCTGAGAAAATCTGGAGGTAAAGTAACTCGATATTTGATTCAAAATTAAGTAAAAATTACTTATAATTTGAAAGAGGTATAAATTAAATGATTTATAGTTCTGCGAAAATTTGTAGTCTATATTACATTAAGGCTTTTATAATGAAGGTGTTCGACATACTACAAAAATATTTTCAAATTTCACAGGTTTGAATAAAAATTGTACCTATGTCATGTTATTGGGTGCACTTAAGAAAAAATGAAGGCAATTTTGAGCAATTTTGGAAAATAGATAAGAACACGTTAAGTACCCTAAAAATTAAAATATCCTTTTTGAATTTGTAAAACTTCGAGTTCGGCCACATCGATCGGGCAAAGCCCATTTTTGGTAAAATCCTTTGTACAGTTCAGTGTTCACATACGTTACGAAAGACATACATACTTTTGAAACACAAATACTTCGATATTAGGAACACTCAAAACGTATATTTCCATCAAAATTTGGATTGTTTTTCAGAATTACAAAACTTTTTTATTTTCTCTGTACCCGAATAATGGTGTCTGGGAAGTTTACGATAACATATTCGTACCCTGTGTATTTGTTTTTGAAATTTCTTTTTTGTCTTAAAAGTGGAATACTCGTATATTTTTTTCAATTCACTGCTCCGTGTGTAAGTAGTATGGCGTGACGATGCTCAATAAATTACTCTTATGAAATCCGATAGATGGAAGTTTCTATGCTTCACAGTTGTTTTCAACTTTTGTTTAAACGGGCGTTATTGCCTTTTTTATAATACAGATAGCGTTAATTTTAAATTATTACCTTCGACCTTTTTTATCAGGAACAGTAAAAAAAGAATAGTTCTAAGATTTTAAAACGCCTCAAGATAATCTATTTTCTGTAGATGTTCTTTCGAAAAAAACAGAATTAACGAATATTTGTTTTGATCCACTTAGCTCGACAGTTTGAAGAGAAATTTCTTACAATAAAGATCTGCAAATACATTTTGATTATCGTGTGTCCATTTTAGAGGAAGAGTAAATGCCATTAGATTCTTTTCACAGAACTAAATTTTTAAGTAACTTACAGCGGTTTTGTGAATAATGCGAAAATTGTGTAAATACGAAATTTATGTAAACGCTGTATGATTTGCAACTACAATTTTTTTACAAATTATGCCAGAAGTTAGCATAAGCTCCCTGTGAATACCCTCTCTTTCCCGAAAAAGTTGCTGGATGATATACTAAACTTGCTTCCTGCATTCTTGAGCTTCCGTTATATTTACATTCCGTCTGCTAATATCCCTTGCTGGCAGAAATCTAGCGAATAAGGTCCAGCAGGAAATGTTAAATCTCATATTCTCGAGTGCAACGAAACCTCAGATACGCCAGCCGCTCGAAAAAGAATTTAGTAAAAATGTGAAAGGATTGCACGTTTTATTTACACCTGCAATCAGCAAACGGAGGTAGGAAGATGTACAAAGACCGTTTATCAACGGCAGAAAGTCATTGAAATCTTGGCTCAAGCTCAGTCCAATAAACAAAGAACGATCGTTTACGGTGTGGTGTTGAATGTAGCCTATGACTTACAAAAAAAAATATATTAATTCGTGCGCGGAACTCCTTATTTTGTAGAATTCGACAATTTCTACTGAACTGTGATGCGTTAGGAAATATCTCATGACGTAATTCATTAGAAATACGGTGAGCCTTTTACAAACCGTACACGTATATGTTCGCGAACTTTATAAGGACAAAAATGTGAACAACATTCTGAAATACTTATACTCTAGTACATAACACTGTAAACGTGATCGTAAAATAATTTTGAACTATATATGACAGCTCTCTTACATCAATATAAGAATATTCATTTTTCTCCCGTCACATATTCCAATACACATTTAGAAATATAGTGTGGATATTACAAATCAGTCAATATTTGTGGTCAATTGAGATAACTATTTATGATACAAGTGGTTTATTGTAGGTTTTACTCAAGAATAAATTAAGATGGGTCTCACGAGAGCGATTGTGAGTAAAATATTTATCCAAATGTTTTATCTATTTTCATAAAGACATTTACAAAGAATATTTATTTATAAATTAAAGCATCAAGTTAATATATTAAATGTTTACTGCTCTTTTAGTCTCATTGAAAAAAATTTCATTGTTTCCTTTTCGCCTCTCCGTCCCCCCAACAAAAAAGTTCACCGTTTCCTCCGTAATATTACGAAATCTTTTTAAGCATGCACCTGCTAGGTCGCGGCAGGCACAAACCTGTTTACAGCAAAAAGCCAGAAATTCTAAGGTTGTTGCACGGGTATTTTATGAACTCATTTCTTCACATTAAAAGACTGCGCAATGCTATAAACGTGCATTCGCTGACCCCTGCGGCGAAATATCGGTGTATAAATGATGAGTCACCGGGCCGGGCAGTTTACAATAAGCCTAAGCGGCGGTTTACAGCGGCACCGAGGCTGCCGTTAACGCCACGAGCCGCGTCGTGGCTCGTGCCATCCGCTGCGGAACACTTTTATTCCGCTCCTTCTGCCGCCTGTGGCCTCAGGACGAGAGCCCAGCCGTGCACTCCCGGGGCCATCGACTCCACATGTTAAGGGGCGGAGGTGCGCCAAGTGAGAAAAAGCCACCGTCGGAAGATGGGCCGTGGTGAAGGTCGACAGCGGATTTTGCGGTAAAGAAACAGTCATGAGGGGCATTGAACACACGAAGAATTAACGTTCTCTCCCTGATGAGAAGGGCTTCAGTTTTCAATACGAACTATAATCTTTTCTCAGCATTAAATTGCATGTATAAAAGGACAAGAAAAGTGTCACAACTGAAAAATTGCCTCTTATCGGTGAAGGAAAGAAATAGGTTTCTCTCTCGTATTTTCGTTTTCTCACATTCATTACCCTTCTGGTCCAATTCTGCCCATTACCTTTCTCATGATAATTACTTTCGATTAAATAACCATCATCATTGTATCGTCATTTAAACGACGACGTGTTCGTCCCTTTAATTTTACGTCTGGTAACTGGAACAAAAACTAGACCTAGGGCCTAAGCTGTGGACGTTCGCTGTAGAGTATCAATTGATTATGTAGGCCTCCTCACGAAGATGGACGGTGACGAATTTAACTGAGATTTCTTCTTTCAGTGCTTTCTCGCTAGCTTAGCATTAACGTCTAGGATATTGAGTTTGTGGCCGCTAAATTTGGCATGACATGTAATACACTGCGAATTATTTCTTTACCCATCATAAAATCGTATCAGTACCAGATATGCAAACTGAAAAATGTCATTCTCATAAAGTTCAACACGTTGATCTCTCTTTCAGAAGTAATCTCTTTCTGAAGTACTTACGATTCACTCTGGACTATTCTAGAAGACATGGAAGATTTCGCAAAATATTTATATAGATGTGATTAGGAACGGATAGAAAGAAAGGATTCCATTTTCAGTTATTAGATGAATTATTGAGTGTAGTGTTGTCTTGTAGCTAACTGGGACTCAAAGGCAAGTGTCAAAGTCGCTACTGAGACATTGCAAGTTCAAAGAATCAGAGATCAAGGGTAGGGGAAGAAAGATCAGTGTGAAAGAATAGCATTCTTGTTAAAAGATTAGAAAAAAGACGAAGTACAGTCAGAGACGACATTAGCCTTCTCCAATGCTCCGCTGCGAGCACAGGAGTCTGCAACATTTCGCTCTCTGTCTACATTTGCGCTCGGCGCACTGGCAATGGAGGCGGCGAAGCTGCTTGGCGTTGCCATGGCGACCGAGCTCTGCTCCTCGTCGCAGCGCTGCGTCTTCGTAACTTTCTCCGCCCCCGCCTCTTCCCCTCTTCGCTCCGCCTCACACCCCCGCTCCGCGCAGCCTGGCCCGCCCCCAACGCGCCCCGCCCACCTCCCAGCGCCGCTCCGCTACCCTCCCTGCGCCTCCCCGCCTCTCCCCCAGTCCCTCCCCGCCTCTCCCGCTCCACCCCGTCTGTGCGGCGCAGAGGCACCGACTGCCCGACGCTTGACGCCGACAAGTTTGCCACCGTGTTAACTCTCCGCCAACTTGCCAACTAATCACCCTAATTAGTTAACTTATTAGTTGACTTCCAATCCCCCCAGTGGCCAAATGCTTACCGCTCTTCCTGGAAACGATTTCGTCCCTTAACCTCAGCTTGCGAACACGTTATTCGGATGTTCAATTACTGCGAAGGACGCCCGTCTAACGATTCTTTCTGTGTGTTTTGGCTTTCAAGGCGTTTTGGAACTGAATGCAGTGTCTTATAGGATTCACATCACATCACTTCGAACACTGAAGTAGTTTAAAAAAGAGAAAAAAACAATTGCACAATACAATCTAATATCCACATTTTAGATAATATTTTTTTTTTATTTCGCAGCGATTCTTTCTTTTCGACTGTTAACGGTCCTTTTTCTTTCAATTTTCATTCCGCGATATCCCACTAAATTCTTGCGCTTCTCATTTTTATTTCTTTTATTTCGCGGGGTATTTGCTTTCTGCGTCCAATTCCGTTTGTTCTTTTGTTTGCTCCGCGGAAATGTTCTACTCAGCCCAATATCAAAACCCCCTCCTTCCTTTGTACCCTATATTACAATATCCACCATATTTTAACTCGTTTCATCGCAACTATGCACTAAATATAATGTATTAAACAGAACCTGATCGATAACTCACATTTACATTTGAAGTATATCAAAATAAAATACTAAATTTATGTTAAAAAAACCATTTTGTTAATGAAATCTAAAATTAGCATTGTCGTGTACACAAGGAAAATATCAATCCTCTAATATTAATAAGTGAATGTAAGGATCATTTTACCAGTTTTTCAACTAATGAGGGATTTTTAACAATTTTATACAAAACTTTATAACTTCGAAATTTGTTATTTCTTTGCAATGTAATTTAAGAACTATCGTGTGTTATTGTTGTTACCGCTAACAACAATAAATTTTGATATGACTATAATCAGTAAAAAAATAAAATAGTATGATGTAGCTTATGCAATAACAAATTTTCAAGCGACATGCATGTTTTCAGTCAAATAGTTCAATAAAATATTGTTATCTTACATTTGAAATCAGTCATCGAATAAATAGTTCGCAACATAAAATTACGTGAAGTCTGTAATTAATTATATAGTTTAGAAAAACACATACGTTTTGTCTTTAAAAAAGAAGATATGTAACTACGAGAACTGTACTATGTCTACAGAAAGTTCAGTGCAATGGTAAGAAGAATACTAGCATAATATTTGACACATATGATGAGATACCGTAATATATAATGGTGTAAAAATCTGAATTCCACGAACGATCCGTAAACTGATATTGAAATACAACATGCATCAGAATTCTGCGAAAAAGCATTTGTCGAAGCGGTGGATGCAAATATGTCAAGTGTGCCATAATTATACTTCTAGCAGTATCACATGAATATTACCAGGAATATACGAATTGATCACCATAATTTCCTCTAATTAAAAGTCACTCGAACATCTCTTGACCTGCTCTGCTAATAAGCGAACTGTCGCCGGTTTATGAAGTCTGGGTAACTATGATAAAACGGTCACGGTCACAAAATATCAAAGACCTTTTCCCGAAAATGTCAGAATGTATTCGTAACTTCAGCAAATTTAATGAATATTTAAAAGTTTCTGATGCCGAGAACATTAACGAATGCAGTTAGGGAGATTGCGGCACAAGAATCATACAGAGGAGTGTGGGAGGGGAGCTTCAATTTGTAGCGTAATTGCTAACGCATCCATCTTTGCCCGCTGGACCTCGTGTTCGAATCCCGACCAAACCTTGTGAAATTTGTGGTGGGCAAAGGGTAGAATCTTCGAGTTTCTCCCGTTTTCGCTGCATTTCATTTAACTTTCCCCGTGATTAGTATGCTGAAAATCATTGTCGTTGCCATCGTTATCGTTATGGTCACCACCACCACCATCATCATCATCATCATCGCCATTATTATTATTCTCGCTGTCATCTACTTATTAGATCATGTTATGATTACATGTCTGTTACATTGATATTATATATTACAATACAAATTGTGAAATAAGTGTAACTTGTTAAATTCGTCACTTTTCAATATAAACTGTACGCATTTGATCATTAAGGAGCCTCAATAACCTCAGTAAATGAAGGATCTCTAAACCTTTCGTACACCCAGCCCGAATACCAAAGGAGGTGCATTTTCGACATGACCTAGGTTGCTAGTTCGGACAAAGCCACTACTTGGAAGAGGGTCCTGAGGTCGATTGCTCGTGTCATTCGTATTAGTGGTTTCATCCTATAAATTCCAGATGATGACGAAGCACTACCTACCGACTATACGCGCAACTTTTCTTGATATTCCACGGCGGGGGATGCGGGAAGAGAAGGGCTTTGCCTACGTCACGACTTAAAAGGGCGTTCCAACTATTGGCATGTACTTATCGCGCCACAGCCTGGCTCGAGGAATTCTCGTACGATTATTTTGAAGGTACGAGATGGATATTGGACCGTATCATTCATCGCTTGGTAAGGACTAGGAAGCTGGTGGATCAAGAAAATTTGCATGAGCCATAACTATAACAATGGACTGCAGCCTGCCCGCATTTCTTTCTTCTAATATAAATGTTTTTTAGCGTATACCATTAGAAATTTTCAACAAAAAAAGAAGCTATAAATTAGTACGTATAATCATTATAAGCAAACATTAACCAACTGAAAATGTTAAATTTATATGAAACACAATTTATGAATTGAAAAATATATAAATGTGGAACCAAATTACAAACAATTGTACAACTATTAAAACACAAATATACACCCTAATGACACACTCTTCAACACCTCCATCAATAAATACAGGGGGGAAAATGTTTCCAGCCCCACCGTTATCCCTGTCCAACCCTTGTCATTAATATAACCTTAGTCTGATTCCCCATCCGCATGTAGTTCTTACTCCATCGCCATAATCGAGAAAAGACTCTGAACGTGTGCGCATCTCAATGGAAAATCCTTGCAGATTTAAAGCAGAAAAAGAAGTAAAATATGACAATATAACTCAAAATGAATTATTATGTATGTGTGAACCAAATTCCAACGTATTGGAAGGAATAGTGCAAACACTTCTGTATAAGACGTGAGGATAAACCAACAATTGTACCGATCCCGCTTACTATTGAAGTTTGCCACATTAGCGCTGGCGTTGAGGATGTTGCAAAGCAGCTGAGAGCCGCTCGGGCCTGAGACGAGGGCGAGGACGCGGGAGTGACGGCGGGTGCACTGCAGATCCGCCAGTGAATCATTGAATGGCGTAAGCGGCGTGCCGCCTCTGCAGAGGCCTCGCCTCCCGCGCCGCCCCCGCCCCCGCCCCACCCACTCCCTTTCGTCACTGCGAAACGGCAGAAAATGGAACGCGCCTCTCGCTCCCGCCCCGCGCAGCCCCGTCCGGCGCTGCCTCGCCGCCTCCCTCCACGCCACGTCGCGTCTCGTCGCATCCCGCGCAGCTACGTCCCGTTCCGTCAAGCGGCTATGCGCTCCGTCAGCCCCACTACACTCCGCTATACTCCGCTACCCTTCCGCTACCCTCCGCTGCATTCCGCTACACTCCGCTACACTCCGCTACACTCCGCTACATTCCGCTACACTCCGCTACACTCCGCTACACTCCGCTACACTCCGTTACACTCCGCTACACTCCGCTACACTCCGCTACACTCCACTACACTCCACTACACTCCACTACACTCCACTACACTCCACTACACTCCACTACACTCCACTACACTCCGCTTCCCTCCGCTACACTCCGCTACACTCCGCTACACTCCTTTACACTCCGCTACACTCCGTTACCCTCCGCTACCCTCCGCTACCCTCCACTACCCTCCGCTACCCTCCGCTACCCTTCGCTACACTCCGCTACATGCCGCTACACTTCGCTACCCTCCGCTACTCCGCTTCCCCTCCGTTACCCGCTACTCCGCTACCCTCCGCTACCCTCCGCTACCCTCCGCTACCCTCCGCTACCCTCCGCTACCCTCCGCTGCTACCCTCCGCTACACTCCGCTACACTCCGCTACACTGCTACACTCCGCTACACTCCGCTACACTCCGCTACACTCCGCTACACTCCGCTACACTCCGCTACACTCCGCTACACTCCGCTACACTACGCTACACTTCCGCTTCCGCTACACTCCGCTACACACTCCGCTACACTCCGCTCCGCTACACTCCGCTCCGCTTCACTTACACCCTGTCGCCAACCACCATACTCCCGCCCCGCCCCATTCTAGTCTACTCCGTCACGCTCGGCTCTATTGACTGCACGTCAGTTAACTGCACTCCGTCCCGCTTTGACCCTTTCCATCCTGTTTCGCCCTTTCCCTCCCCGCTCCACCGCTCCGCCACGCATCTCTTAGACCCCGCTCTCCTGCTCTACTTCCTGCTCTACTGCTCTACCCCCCGACACTGCGCCCAAATTCGACTCTGTCTGGTCTCATTCTTTTCAGTTCCGACCCACTATCCCGCTCCCGCATGGACTATTTACTGCAGTTCTCCAGAAGTCTGTGCGGCTAGCAATCTTCTCAGATCTTCCGCTGCACGATTCATGTTGAGTCATAAGCTTCACGCAAGTAAATTTTCTTAAACAATTTATTATAGAAATATATCAACTGAGTAGAAATATTTTAACTAAGATGAACAATGTGTATTAAATATACTATACCCATGATAATATGCTTTCAATTATATATTAGTTTGATATTTGTTGTACTCATTTGTATATGCCCCTACATCAAGCATAAAGATGGCTCTTAAAGAAGGGAAGGTGAAGGCGAGGACGAGGTTGAGGGTGAATGCTATGTTGACTTCGAAGGGGGAAAAGGAGGGTGAGGCATGGGCGAGGAACGGAGGACCCGGAAGGAGCGACAGAAACGCTTTGCTTCTCTGTCAACCACTTCCGCCACCGCCGCTCACGCGAGACGCCAGCAACCTTTCGCCCGGCGACTGCTCGGAGCTTGGAGTTCGATAACCCAGTGCAAAGTACTTCGCGGATATGGACAGCTAAATTATACAAGAACCTTCATCACGATCCTACGACAACAGAAATTATTGTTTTTTAAATAAACTAATAATATATGACTTTTTACCTCTACGTTTGTAAAGAAACCACTTATCTGGTAATTCCAATGATCTCCTCATCGGTTGGAACCCACTCGTCTTCCAGATGCCACCACCATGGTACCAAGACGTTCCTCCATTTCATTAACCTAATGTGGCTGGGGGGGGGGGGTCTTCGACTCAGTGTGTTGCCCTTAAACCTTATGTGTAGAACTCCGTAGGATTACCGAAGAGACAGTCACTCAGGCTACTTAGGCTATTGATCAGGAAAAAACCGTAAATGTGAAAGAAAAAAAAAACGCTTTCGCCTCTACGGCAGGCCATGACAGTTATGATGTTAAAAGGGCAATACATGGTGAGCGGGAATCCCTAACAATGCTACAACACCTCGATAAACATCCGCGCTCAGGAAGGATTCGAATCTGTCCAAGAACGTCACCGCGCTACTTTGAAAACTTGTCCCTCCGAACCGACCGAATTTTATTATTACCGGGTCTAAATACTAACATTTATTGGTTTTTATAATTAATATGAATTAAGATACTGCTCTTCCTGCATTAATCAAAAATAACCTACTAAAATCTAAGGATGTGTATACCAATTTTACATTAGATATTGAAGGTTATGTTGAAACCAAGTCGGCATAGTACATCGTGTAAGTGCCAATTTGATAGAACCACCTAGAAAAAGATGATACTCGTATTCACATTTACCAATTGACTATTAACCTCTTTTCTAGTATTTCTTCTTTATGTCAGGAGGTGATAGGCAGTATATTCATGAAGGACAATATTCTTAGTAATTCCCAAGCTTTTGTTTAAGGTAACCTACATATTTTGTAATATTAGGATTGCTGGAACTTGAAAACCCATAGAGTAGAAACCTTCTAATTATAGTACTTCCCAAAAGGAGACGAGTAACCTTGGAAACTTGTTTTGGAAGGTTTTTTACCACGTTCCATAAAATTTTTTGCTACATATCAAAACGTAGCTGCCTCGGAAACATCTCCTTTCTCCAGCAGTGATCTAATGTAAGAGCCGGTCTCCGAGCAAGCCAAACCTGCCCAGCGGTTCCGGGAGACTTGAATGCGCGGGAGCGCAGCCAGCGAGCAACCCACACCTTCACCAGCGCCGGCGATAGCCCACTGTGGTCCTAATTAGGGAAAAGGCGGGCGAAGAGAGCTTCTTCGAATAAAACAAAACCGATCGCAGAGGCCACGCACTGCACACGAACCTCCCTCATAATATTAATAATAACTCAACAATGAGCCGGCCCGAATGGCCGAGGTCGCTAAGGCTGAAGAACCGTAGCTGCCTCGTGCCTCAAGAGTCGCGGTTTCAAGTCCCGCCCGGGACATGGATGTTTGTGTGTGTGTTTCTAATTGCCATTTCATCTTTCATCTTCATCATCATTTCATATCTCATCCCCTAGGGCTAACAACCCTGGAGTGTAAAAATCGATTCAGTATAAATGCTGATCCCCCCCCCCGATTAAGTCACGTGCATTTACCCCCGGGAAAATATGGTGGACCTCGGTGGATACAATGGCACATTCGGGTGGTCCAAAGATGATCAATTTGCGACCAAAAAAAGCTCAACAATGAAAGTGAATTTTATGTAATAGAGATTGCGGGGGTTGCAAATGAAATCTTCACAAACATACTCCTTAGCCTTTTTATAAGACGAGTTGAAATTCGTACAATTTTCCTACATACACGTACAGTTTTGTAAGTAAAAAAACCTAATTGTAATAATGATCCTAGCAGGATAACTGAAATTATTAATGGTTTTTGTAAGAAATAAGGTTAGTAGCAGAAGTAACAAGAGAAAAATGTTAAAACATTAGAAATGACTGAGAAATATCGATCCCAAAACCGGATAAAGTTATGATATTTATAAATCCCAATATTTGTGGAACTGCTATACAAACATTAACAAAAAATCAAGAGATGAACTTCTATGAATTTTACTGTCATTGATATCATAAATGTATTCAGGATTTGATATGTACAGACTGAGAATTAGTGCAGTATGTGTATGTATACAGTACGAATGTGCACAATATAAGAGAATATACCATCAATGCGTGCACTTAAATAAAAACATGATTGCAATTTGTATAAGGAAAGAATGCTCGTATAAGTATAATTTATATTTATCGTAGTTAACGTACTATTGTAATAAATAATAGCCAATCACTGAGACAAGACAGTATTTGTGGTCACGATTAACCCAAAGAGGATGATGCGACATAAAATAAATCCATTATCTATTCATACGACGACGTGGATGGAAGTATATGGTTCGAGTTCCGCCTTGGGACCGGTTGTTTGTCCCTTGACTCTCACGTATGTGTTGTCGCGGAGGGTCTCACGTTCTGCTAATCCCTGAACAGAGGGTCCCGCAAGTGTGTTGATGTCCAGTGTATGATCAAAACTGCATCGAGACGTGAAGGGTAACCATATGATTACGTAGGCTTCCTCGGCCTGAGTTCGTACTACGTAGGCTATCCGGGATGAGCCGCGTCTTTGTCGTGGTGTGTGCTGCAGGGCAGTGCGCTCTGAGGAAGGCCACATGTTGGCGGTAACGTCAACCTCCACGACTGAGACGCGGTTCATCCCGGATAGCCTAGTCAAATGTAAAGAATAACCGGCTGTCGGCTAGATAAAAACTCTAGTGGGAAAAATCTACCTATGCAATGTTCTCTTCGGATGTGCTTCAATCTTGTAAATCAAACAATTAAAAAAAATAATTTTGTCCACTGTTTGGACAAAAATCATTTTGTCCACTGTTTCGACAAAAATCATTTTGTCCACTGTTTCGACAAAAATCATTTTGTCCACTGTTTCGACAAAAATCATTTTGTCCACTGTTTGGCCAAATTAATTTTGTCCACTGTTTGGCCAAATTAATTTTGTCCACTGTTTCGAAAAAAACAATTTGTCCACTGTTTCGACAAAAACCATTTTGTCCACTGTTTCGACAAAAATCATTTTGTCCACTGTTTCGACAAAAATCATTTTGTCCACTGTTGGCGTCTTTGAGACCACCGTGCGCAGCGTGACGACGCGCGGCGACGCAGCCTTATCATCCTCCCCCCCCGGTGCCACGTGCACGTGCCAGGGCGGGCGCCGGCCTGCCGCCGCTGCCGCCGCCGCCGCCGTGCAGTGGCGGGGCGACGACGCGAACCGGTCCGTTCCGTCCGAAACGCGAGTACCGTTCCCGCGCGCCCTCGCGTACTCGTTCCGCATCTACAGCAAACAGCGCAGCAACACGAGGAAAAGCAGCAGCCAGGAATGTCGCAGGCGCCGTACAGCAAATTGCGCACTGCTGGACTGGACGGAGCGGTCCTCGGTGCAGTCGTGCCTCCGTGATGAGATCTACGTACAGATATAGCACACGGAGGCACTCCCAGGGGTACACGCGAGCGCATGGATGGAGGGGGGCAGGGGTTCTTGAACCCTCGTTGAAAGTTTCGACAGGGGTCCCGAAATCCTATGTACTAAAAAAAAATATTTCCGAAAAATATAAGTTTCTCCCTTTTGAAGCTGACAAAGTGGGAAATTGATACATGTCATTTGGGGAACAGGCTCTTTAAACTATCCTGTAAATTGTACTTCGTTCAACAACAAACCAATTGTATTTCTAATATTAAAATTTAGATCGAGAAATACATTTAATTTTCTTCGTTAGATTAAGGACTTGTCTCGTCTAAAATAGATGATCTAAATTTCGACAAATTTAACGTTTATTTGCGTTCAAAATTACATTAAAATAATTACTATACTTCAAATAATATTAATAACAAAAAACAATAATAAATTATTATGAAAACAAATTTCCTGAATTTAATAGTTGATCTTTTAAATAAAAAGGTTGTAACAATTAATTTTGTCGTGTAATTTCATGATCTATGATGTACGACACCCATGAAAAATTTTGTTTGAAATATGTACCTTCATGTGACATAATCTTTACATTTCATTAAGAAGCATTTATACTATTTACTGAACAGTCTCATTAAAACACATAGTTAAATAGCAGCAAATTATTGTCACTTTTTTACGCCCATGATAAATTTTAACTGGATGCAGTTGTTTTCCCAGTAAAATGTTGCGGAAAGAAAATCACTGGATGGTGTCGGATTGTAACGAAGATAGACGAGGGTGGGAACGTGGATGTGGAAAAGGACGGATACGGAGACTGGATCGGAGACAGGGACGGGAAATGGCTGGGGCCGTGGAGATGGACGGGGACAGAGACAAGACATGGCGCGGCAGGAGGCATGGAATTGACGCAAGCCACTAAGTCCTGTTGGGCGTGCGGGCGCGGGCGCGGGCGTGGGCGTGGGCGCGGGCGCGGGCGGGGTCAGTGGGTCTGTCGGCGGCCTTCGCCAGCCCCATCGAATTCGCATTTTACGAGAACTGCGCACCGCACGGAAGGCTACGTCCTCGCGGATGACCGGAGGCAGCGGGGCCCACCGAACGGAATACAGGCGACTCCTGTTATAGTGAACGTCTGGGGACTAACATTTTTCATTCATTATATCCGAGGTTAACTATATTCGGTGATGTCAAAGTTAAATAGAATTTCTCCATAACGACTGATTTTATTAATATAGAGATATATGAAACTACATTAACAGAACGAACTAAAAATTTTAATATCTTTATTTGTCCGTAAAAAAATAAATTATTTTCAAATGTTTGCTTCGTACTTTTCCATTAGTAATTTCTCTAGATCCTCCTCCAGATTTCGTGCTATCACGACACTTGATTCTGCATTGTCCTCTGCCTAAGTTTCGTAATGCAGTCTTGACACCCTTCAATGCCTCTTGTACTTTTGGAATATCGTCCCGCTCTCCGAAGGCCATTTTTACTCGTCTAATAACATACGAGATGCTTTCGATACCGGGGAGGTCTAAGCGACTAATGAAACCGATCGCTTTTTCGCGCGGCACGGCGGATATCGTCAGGCTGTGGTAATAGCTTGCTTTCTGTCGCCTACGTAGAACGCGCTTTATCCCGCGAAATATCAAGTGATTGAATACCAAGATTGAAACTAAAGTAAGCAATCGGGCGTCGCCACTACCAGTTGTAGTCCACGCAGGAAACGCCTTCTGTTTACTCAGGGGAGACTCCTTCGTTTGTGACCTTTGACCGACGATATTTTTTTCAAGCTGCCTAGTGTTGGAAGGCGTGGCACGATGGCAATATATTTTTTTCCGGGAGCGAATTCATTTCTAAGACGTTGTATTACCTACGTTCGTTATATCCTTATTTGTAATGTAAGTGAAACGGGACCAGTGATTTAAGTTCACTATAACCGAGGGTTCACTATATCCAAGTTCACTATAACCGGTGTCAACTGTACTCTCGAAGGCAGAGTAGATGCAGGTTAGATGGGACGGTGGACGACTGTTCGCCCGGGCTTAGTAGAACCAATCAATCTTCCACGTCTAGAACGGTCAATTGAGATGATAGGAACAAATTCAATGAACAATTCTGAAACTGATAAAGAATTTTGGTTAATTAATGTTACGAAAGAAAATAGTACGTGATTCGAATCCATCAACTTGTAGGGAAACGAACAATTGAATAATATAATGGGTTGCTGTGGAGGCGATTTTGTTTAGGCAGACGCTGGCGTGAGTTCGAAAAGAAATGGCTATAAGACAATTATGTCGTGATATTTAAAGTAAAACTTTTTTAATATACCCAATTAGTGACGTCTTCAAGTGATTAGAAGGTTGGTGAAACTACGGGAAATAGTTACTTATAACTAATTGGTGGTTTAAAAATACAGAACAAAATATTCGCAGAAGCGGAACTGGTAACAGTTTGCTGATTGATTGCGATCTAGAACTTAAGAACCTTCTTTTTGTTGGAGCTGTTTTATTTGTTATCTCAAGAGTGAGGTGAACAGATAGCGACGTTGAGTAAGTGGAAAGCAGTGGCAGCTGAAATTGTTGAAAAACCCCGTGAGACTATGGGAGCTTAAACTGTTATGGGTCGCAAGGTCATTATATTCGTAACAAGTATGTATCAATGAATTCTCATATTTAAAATAATAGTTGAATATTTGTTCTTTATTGCTCAACATAGTGAGTAGTAAAGTATCGTGCCTCAACTCTTTTAAAATTCCTTCTCGGAGATGACTTGACGTCTCGATGAGCTCCAAACCTTATTGCCTGCCCTTCTCAAATACGTAAAAATGAATGCGTTGTTGAAGCTCTTACTTTCGTTTTATTAATAAACATGATAAATTAAGACAATAAAAGTTGAATTAAAATTGAAACTATTAATAATATTTCCCTTTAGAAATGTTGGCCAACACTACACAATTAGAAACTTAACAATTAGAAATGCACACAACTAATATACCCACTTTCCCTAATCATCAGTTGCCAAATTTCGTGTTAACAGTTTATGATCGTAGCACCTGCACTGACATAACCGTCTCTTCATCATCTGCTCACTTTGCCCTTATTGATGGTGATCTTTGGTTCTCACATGAATAGCAATACCAATGAATTCTTAGTAATGTGAGAAAGAACGCCTGTGTGAGTGAAAGGCAGTAACACTCCGGTCTGCAGTGACAGAGGGACGAGAGGAAATTCCAAATATTTCAGAGAAATTGGCTCACCGCCTTAACTGTAACGTTAAAGAATACAATGTTGAAACAATCTGTCAACTTCTTCCTACGTTAATTATTTTTTATCATTTTATGAGCTATAATTCATCACTAGAACTAACTGCTTTTCTGGCAGCAAAATCTCTTGTTCGTCTCGTTAGGCTATTTCATTCATCTGATGCTTCTGACTTGGGCCATGCAAAACGCTGACCGCTCATATCTCCAACTTACTTTTTATTCAACAAATTTAAAACACTAGGTTACAATTCAATAACTTAATTAGTATTATGTCAAAACGAGCTTCAAATCGAGGTACAATAATATACCGAAGAAACCCTTCAAGTGTTCTTTAACACAATTTTGTGTATGAAGACAATAAATACGAATACAAGAGACAGAGAGCATAAATACGATTCGTTCGTGTACTGAACTGTGTTTTAATAATCTGTTTGTTGTAAGCTACGTAAAATGCCCAAAAAAGTATTTACTGCTTGTTAACTGTAGAAGTCTCACAGGGGTTTTAAAAATTACAATTAAGTACCATATCAGAGTTGATCCCTCGCTCGATGTTGGTCCCTAATAGTTAGGGCAAAACAAATCACAATACATTTTCTCTGAATTAGTTACTGTCAGAAAATATAATTCTATTTAATATTGTGAAAATTTGTGGAAACGAGAGGAAATAGTGTGTTGGTTGGAAATGTGTGTTGTAGTGTGTAAATACAAAGAAAGTTTAATATATGGAGGTCCGAATTGGTCTTTGGGGAATCGGAATTTTATTCTGTGAGGAAAGGTGTAAAATTTGCCAAGATTAAAAGTAAGGAAATATTGAAGTAATTTGAAACAAAAATTCTGTTTGTAATTGTATAAGTCTGTAATGTTAAATACATTTAGTTCATGATGTAATTGATTATTTGGTATGAACCATGGAGCTTGTGTCACATGGAAAAAATTGTTTTGTACAATTTGTATTTTATTCATGTGAGTTTTAGCAGCATAAGATCATATAGGAGAACCATATATCAATATGGGTCTAATTATTGATTTATATAAAAGTAGTGGGCAAAATCCATGGGTGTTGATTTCTCTGCAGACCAGTACAGTTGAGGGCCTGGGGCCGGAACTACCCTGCCCGGATTAGAATACCGTCGCACCTTCGTGCTGCGTATCACGGGTTGAGCGAGCGGGTGGCATGTGCGAACACGCGTGCGCGGGCGCCCCCTCTGCGCGGAGGCGGGAGCACACACGCGGCCTCCGCGCGTCGCCCGCGGCCGCATGAAAAAGATAACGCGTATGCTTTATTTCTTCCCGATGTTGCACAATAGAACGTGACCGGAATATCATTACAGCCGGCGTTTTATTGCGGCTTCCCGCGAGCGAGGTGACAGGCGAGCAGGGATGGGGGTGGGCGTGAGTAGGCGGGGACGCAGAATCGTGGGGAATGGAGGGTGGGGAGGCGCGGGATGAGAGGGGATATGGGAGTAAGTGTCGCGGGGAGAAGTAGGCGTAGTGACGGTGCCACGGGGACGTGACGAGGTGAGCACGTAGGGTCGCGACGACGTGAAAGGGTGGGGACATACGGTGGTGAGGAGTTCAGGATGCGGAGGGGCGGGGACGGGTGGAGGGTGGGATACCGTGTCGCGGCAATGTGAAGAGATGGGAACGTAGGTTCGGGGCGACGACGTTAAAGGACGGTGACACATGGTCCCGAGGAAATGAGGCTGTGGAGAGGCGGAGACGTGTGGGGGATGGGACACAGTTGTGCGCGGATGAGACGAGGTGTCAATGTAGGATCCCGGCGACGTGAGTGGGGAAACACGGTCGCGGGAAGTTAGGATGTGGAGGCAGGGAACAGAAAACGTTACGGCCCAAAAGCACAAAGACGTGAAAAGGCGGGGCACTGGATCGCGGAGAATTGAGGATCCGAAGGCGAAGGGACGAAAGAAGGATGGGGCACAGTGTCGCGACGACGAGAGGAGGCGGTGACATGGTCTCGGGATATTGGTGCAGAGATCTGAGGGTGTGGGGATAACAGAAGGAGAGAGGAAGGAGCGGAGGAACACAATGAGAAGGGGTCACGGGTACGCGAACAATTGAAAATGTGACGGATGAATGAGGAGGTGACGGATGAATGAGGCAGTGACAATGTCGCTGGGATGTGATGAGGCCGGAACTCATGGTCGCGGCGACGTGGGGAGGTGGGGACATGCGGTGGCGGGGAACGGAGTGTATGGGCGATGGAACATGGGCATGCGAGGAGAATGGGTTCTATGTCATGGCCATCAGAGGAGTTGGTTACACAGAATTGAGGAAAATTGAGGATGTGGAGGCGTGGGGCGAGTGGAGGTGTAGAGGTAGTATCGTGGAGATGTGAGGACACAAGGAGACAGGCAATCGGGAACTCTGTAATTCTCGGTTGCGTGAACGCGAGGAATTAGATGAGACAACAAATGGATCGCGAAAGGAAAAGGAGGGGAGTGTTTCAGTTTTCAGCTTAAATAGTATTTTGTCAATTATCTATACGATCAGTGTTTCTTCGCACACTCAGGTTTCTCTAAGACTCAAAGCCGCAGATCATTTGTACAAATTAGAATTTGCGTAATATTGATACGTCCAGAGAAATTTCGACTTCAATATTACGACAACTCGTTATTTTACTTACAAATGGTCTTATGTTCAGTACATTTCCAGGTATCTACTAAATTAGGTATTACATTTTTGACATTTCGTTAAAAGTTAATGTTTTGGTTTCACTTTTCCAATATTCTTGTAGCTCTTTTTTCATAGAAGTTTGTACTTGACCATTTCATAAAACATCTATATTTTTGGGTTTATTTAAACAAAAACATAATATGTTTGCTAAATAATTACTAATTCATTTAATCATCAAGATTAATCCAGTGAAGAGTATTCCCATCTGTCACTTTTCAAATTGTTGTTAGGTTACGGGTATAAAAATCCATTAATATTTATTTGACTGATTTTTCCCGGACAATAAAAAAGGTCATGCATAAAAATAGATGAAATATCCAGAAGGAACCTTCTGTGGACGTAAAATATGTGCGAACAATCCGGACGAATTGGAGCGCGATAACATTTCCTGGAAGTTCGACAGCGTGTATTTCACCTTCGTGGTAGCGATACAGAGACCAATGGCAAAAAACCTTGTTTGTTCAATCGTCACAAAATGTTCAAAAATGCATAACGTATCTTATTAATAAATACTACCATCACTTTGACACTTATAAGTACAGCATCAAACTACTGGTTGTAGTAATGACACACTAATTTGAACAGTATTTCGAATCGATTCAGTCTGTACGAGTAACAATTTCCGCCCTTCGACGTCGGCGCAGAACGAGCAGGAATTCTGATATTGTTAGTGTCTCTTGGAACAAATGTATGAATCAAGGATGCAATTAAAAGGATGTTCGATTAATGCTATAAAATTGTGAACTCATTTTAGGGTAAACTTCAAAGGAGGATTCCGAAAGGAATCTCACCTCCACCAAAATTGTTTCACATACATTAGTTAAGATTTAAATATTTAGATTGTATATACAAATCTGCTCGTCTGTGGTGTTGACAATGGAACTGTAATGCGAGTGGGGCATCTCGTTTGGACTAAATTGGAGCAGACTCTCTTCCTATCCACTGATACCTTATTCATTCCTGTAGACGTATTCTGGAATACCATCTTGAAAACAAAGAAAATAGTGGATATGATAATGAAATAGCAATAATCCCTAGAAACTGTATATTTCACCAGTAAACACATAATCTTCTTACAAGACTACCCAATTGGATTGGAGCGGTAGAGGTGGCTCAGCGCATCAACTGATGTCACTGCAGTGCCTCTGATCGGGAGGTTCTAGGTTCTAGTCCCGACGGTGGCAGGATTTTCAACACTAGCTGGATAGCTAGGTCGAATTCAGTCGCTGTCTGGAGGAGAATTTTAGCGAGCAGCTGCTCTCGTTGGAAGTTTTCCGTAGTTTCTCCGATCAACACCAGGCGAATGCCGGACAAACGGGCAACGGACTGTGCGCCATATTTCCTTCCTCTTCCTTGTCCTTTCCTCATCCCTTAATTACACACACTCACAAGCACTGCACATCCACACATGCCGGGAGACCGTCGAGAGCTTTGAGCGTGTCCCGTCTGGAGTGATGCTACGCTGGTTGGAGATATCTGATTGGGAAAATCCCCGCAAATCCACATGTAGGTTGGCTCTGGATCTGACCATCTAGCGGGAGAAGATCACCGCTACCTCTCGATAAAAAAAATCACTACACTAACGGGACTAATGACCTTAGCAGCTGACGTACCCGGAATCACTAATCAATCAATCGAATCCAATTGGAAGGGTCCTAGAACTACGTGAGACGGCGCTGTGTCCCACACCAGACAGCAGGAGGCTGTGCGGAAGAGTCAAGCGCAGAATAGCGACGCATGCCCCGCCCACGCCCCCTCCAAGCAGAGACGGAACAGTGGGTCGAAAGGGCATCAGAAGCAGGCAGATCGAATTTTTTCTCCATCAAACCCACCCAAACGAAAATGAAGCTAATTTCATCACTTGTTATTGTTATTTAAAACTAAGTATTAAGGATTACTTTTTTTTTAATTAATTATTATGCTCAGCAGCTTGTGATGGGGTACATTCATTCCTACCACTGTATAGAAAAAGCTCCTTTGCTCAGGGGAGAGTCTTCCCCTTCGCCCCAAACCGAAATTGAGAAACTCACCAGTTCAATAACGTACGACCTGCATGGCATGTTTGCAGAATCACTGCTTTCTGCACATAATTTTGTATTCGTTCAGGCACTTCCTTTTTTCTCTATCATATTTCCCCTGAAATTCTTTGTCGCTACATCTTAAGCCAAAATAAGAAGTCGGAGTGTTGCCACACTAGTTAATTTTACAGATTTGTTACGAAGAACGATTATTATGTTATAATACAACATTATTTTGTGAAACCCCAAAACTGAGAAAAGGATAATAAGAATACGACGAAAAAGGAGAGGATAAATAAAACCTGAAGAGATAAGACGGAGCTTCATGCTCCCGTGACAGAGCAACTGAAAGATACCCGTACGGGCAGGCTGCGCATAAGTAAATACAAAAATACGAGCCCGTATTAAAGAAATTAAATACTGTTCTACTATTCATTATAATGAATTATTAACTTGGGAATTTGAATTTATCCCGTCATTTTTGACAAAACACCCTCACTGTCTTGTGTCCACAGCAGTAAGCTAAGTCTCAGGAAACACAGGAAATTCAGGGAAATACTCTCACGAAAACACAACTATTGAAACATTGTACAGCTTGTCCGCTGCACTAATGGAGATTTCCCTCACAATTGTCAATTTATTCAAACACACATTATATGCTAGTAATTCACATGCAAATGAGAGTTCCAGTAGTTATGTTTTTTCTTTATGATGTAACTTTTTTGTGTTACTGCAATTGGTACATATTTGAAGAATTCATCACTAGGCCAAAGCAAATTAACCCGGGAGTGCCCGCAATACGTAGACTCACGCCAGTGCCCGCAATGTATCTCTCAGATATAGACGCAACTTATTGTGAATGCGAATAATCTGAAGGTCCATTTACTGAAATACGTGCTTCATTCGGTTTGTACATATCCCCCAATGCAATTGTTAATGAATCTTATACTGCAGAATTCTTGTCTAAATACTTATGGTGAGAAAGGTAAAAGTTGTACATGCAAAAATCATTCAACTTCTTATTATCCTACTAAATAATATTAAATACAATTTCTTCAAATTATTTTGAGATGCTCTAAACAAATATACATTTTACTTTTTATAACAATATTTAGAAAGTCTTTGTCTTTTTTAATTTTGCAAAGTTCGCATTTTTTACTTCCCTACAAGACGTCTCCAGCACAGCTTTCTCTTTGGTATGACATTGTGACATTTGATTGTAGATAAGGCAAATTATTACCTTTTCAGAATAGGCACTTGTCATAGACGGCTGAAAGCAATGCCATGATACCTCCCGCTCGGGCCAGGAACTCACAATGCACAGGCGCCATTGCAGCGCAGAGATCAAGTTTCAACATGCACACGGGAAATGATTCAGCGAAAGGATAAAAACAAAAGACCAAGCCATCTCAGAAAAGTACAATAAAGGAATACATGAAATATCAGACAACAAATGCGTCGCAATAATTCAGGAACACAAAATTGCCGTGGCTTGAATCTCACAGATCTATTGCGAGCACTCCCGGGTTAATACCTTATTTTTCCCCAAACCTTTACCAACATATCCTTTTGCCTTGCTGACTGGTCCATTCGGAACCAGAGTGCGTTGCGACGGGGCGGGGGCGGGGCTTTCTCTCGCCAGCCGCGCGACCTCGCGCCGCCCGGGGAGAGAGCGCGCGCCGGGCCACGGGCCACTGCGCCACCGTCCGGGGCATAAAAGCCCCGCGCCGCGGTAACGCATCGCGCCACGCGCGTTTTAATTACCTCCGCGCCGTTAATATTCCGGTAATTACTGGCGGCGCCGCGGCCGCCGACGTCTCTCAGTGCTTGGTGATGGCGCAGAGGGCCGCCGTAGACAGGTCGCGTCGCGGAGCGTTTCCTGCTCGCTGAAACGCTCTCCGGTGGCTCAGAGACAGCGTTGCCCTTACCTCTACAGCGTCGCGAACAAGGTGGTCGTATGGCTCGAGTCTAAACGATGGTGGATTTTTTACGCTAGCTACTACGTAGCTACATCGACTTCAATCACTACCTTAGTTAGTTAATGCCTTATTTTACGTGACGAGACGCAGGCCCGCTCATCCGTCTGACAACGCAAATTTCGCTACGCTCCTTTCACCATCTAGTGGAGAAAGAAGTTATTGTTGGGCGACGAAACAGACGATTTGAATTTAGCTCAGAGGCTTCTTTTAGGCTTGAGGATCTTTTACATGCAGTAAGTCTACTACATGGGACACCCGGCTTTACTTCCCCTCCGAAGGAAGGCATACAAAGGATTTTTTCGCCCTTAAAAATCCACGGCTCCGATCGGGTTAGAACTCGCAAACAGTCCGGTACACTAACCGTTATACCATCGAATCCGTATACCACCGAATACCACTACATGGGATGAATTTTGGAGGTCGGCTGCTTTGATAAGCGGTCTCCGGTGAATAACCAGGTGAATGGCCGGAGCACTACTTCGCTGGGAGAGACACCCGAAGGAGGGGAAAACGAGCAAGTTACGTGTATGTCTTGTACCGGATTTCATGTATCAGGGCAATTTGAACAACGCCACCTCCCGGAATGTAACGTGCACTAAGCTTACGGGAGTAATTACCATCATCGTGGTCGTTCTCAAAAACTGTAATTAATTAATGAATATGATCGCTAACAATGGTCGTCTAGACGACAAAGACGAGCGGCAACGCTTTAATGAAGTGGCACTTGTGCGGGGATACGGCGGCGACCCGTGGTGGCGGCCATGAAACACATTTCAGTGCTAAAAGCATGATTTTACACCAAGGAATAAAACATGAAAATGTGCTAATATCCGCCCCTTAGTCATCAGCATCAAGCATACGAACGCGCCGTGAACGGACGGGCATGAAAATGTACTTGAGAAGGACGAAGGGACGTCCATCAGATTCTGTCTGCAAGGGAGGGCGTGGGAACGGACATTCACCAGCGCTTTCGCGGTCTCCAGAGGCTTTCGCACTCGAGAGTCCGCGTACATGCCTTTTAGCTGCCACAGCTGCCTTGTAGCTGCAACATGTCTTTTAGCTGCCACAGAAACTCCGCAGCCTTCGCAAGAAAGTCAACGATGCAGCCCTCTTGATTGGGTCCTTCTTCAGGTCACAGAGTATTCACTTCATTCTTGAGGTATTCCTTCATCATTGACGAAAGTTTCCACGATGGTCGAGCGTTTTTCGTCCTACGATACTTCTCGGACAAGGAAGGAACGTGATTTTTACATACAATTACCTCAGTCGCCTCTGTATGTACGGAAATGGAAAATTTCATACAAATAATTGCAACCATTGCATTATATCAATCCCTGTAAACAGATACATAGTTCGCACTGATATCTATGCTGTTCGTTGACTAGTCACCGTGTGCACGAAAATTATTTATTAAAGTTATTAAAAAGGTGAATGTTTAAACATTCTCTCAAACACAAATTCATTTTTAATAAGATAATATTAAAATTCAATTATGGTTAATTTTAATCCATTGCTAGTTACTTTTGTCGTCTCTACTATAGAATATCGATGGGTAAATTTTAACTACACATATCTCAATATTTGCCAGTTTTGACATAATAATATTATCTTCTACCGAAATATAACATAACGTATCACAGAAATGAGTTGAAAATTATTTAAAATGACGTAAATTTGTCACATTTTTATTATTTTGAAATGTAAACTTTGCAACAGTTTATCTCTTTCCTGAAAAGTTGTAGTTTTTTAAATACGTGTTGTATTAAATGTAGCTATCGATTTATTATAGTGTATATTCGATTTGACTTGATGTATTTTGCCGTTATCTGTTTCACTACTACATTGAGATTTGGAACTCTCATAACGAACTCATCACTGTATCACATCGCCGAACTGAACACAACATGAAATTCGCGATTGAGCTCGCCATTATAGTTAATTAACTGGAGAACGGTATTATACTGGAAGGCGTGGGATTTGAAAGTAATCGTTTTCAATACCGTTAGTAGACCTTAATGCATTTCATCTTAAAGTGTGCTGCAACTCGTGTTCTCGCTTTTCTCTGGCCGGAGAACGTCATTTTGCCGTACGAGAGGAATACCGTGAGAAAAATCTAATGGACATCGTATTTCCTACTTACAACGGCCCTCCCACGTGCAAGCAGTACTGATGCGTTGCCAATGGTGGTAACTTTTAAGACATGACTGCATGCAATCTTCATTCCCTATACTTTCCCGATAATATAATGCCGCTGGGGCTACGCGAAATCCTTGTACAAGTATGAGCCTCGAAAATTTACATTTATGATCCTTTTGGCGACTGTTCGTTTCTCGCTTCTGGTGAAAAGGTTTTTTATGTAACTTAACGAGTTGATGGTAATAACGATAATTACGATGAGAACGATGATGGTGGTTAAGGTTACTGTTAAAAAGAACGTCCTTTTAGTGAAGTAGTTGGTAACCTTTCTGTTCCTAATGATAAAAACAAAATTGTGATCTCTAAAGATATAAACACTCTTCTCCTGTGACGATTATGGTATAACACAATATAAATAATACTTTGAAATTTACTGGGAATTCATTGCTGAAAATTTTGTAAATTAAATATCTTAAATGAATGATATTACAATAAACTAATTTCAAAATATACATATATTTATGTATCATAACATTTCAAGAGTAAAATTATCTCTAAATTCACGATGTATGGTCAAAAACTAGAATATCCGCATTGCAGATGAATTAGAATGCCATCTCTTTAACGAATAATATAAAATACCTCGATTAATTTTATATAAGGTAATAAAATAATTTCAAAGTCTCACTTCTGTCTTTTAATCAGTCATTAGCTTTGGATGGCATCTCCGGCGGCAGACACTTTCATGTTGATAATTTTTATTTGTGCAATGCAAGTGCGCATTGAAACGAAGTTACAAAAACTAGTAAAGTTGTCTGGCTCGTCTACTCTCAGAATTAAAGCGTTACTTAAAAAATATTGATAGAAGTACAATTTTTAAAATTCGTGTTTAATGACATTAGTAGGTTTTACTATCGTCAATAAAAGCAAAATCTTTCACCAGAGTTGTCACATAGGCGGCCAAAATTAATTCAAATTTGGCGCCGCACTTGGAATTCAATCATTTATAGCAATTCTTTGAAACTAATGAACAGCAAAGGGTATATATTTCAAATGTCCCGCGTTGGAATCTTTTCTACAAAAAACCGCGGACGGGCTTCCACAGAGAAAGGCAATACATTTTCGTATGAAACTCTTTGGAACGACTGAACTGCTTTGAAATGTTGAGCTGCTTTCTAAGAAGCGCGTCAGAGCGAGCCGCGGGGCGGACACCGGGAAACGACCAGAGAGATAATATTGGATATTGTCGCAATTTCGCGGAATCCTTCCTCCTTCTACTTGAGACGCGACGCGATCGCATTGTTTGAAGATCTGGAGCCCGAACGGTGTCGTCTCGTTGCGTCGCGCTCGTGTATTGAGCGACGGAATTGAATGTTTAAGAGTTTAACGTTGGTTGTGCGTCTAGGCCACAGCATTGCAGATTCCATGAACAGCGTTTTTGCGCGCAACCTGCAGGGTAATATTTATCACGCCCGAATCACGAAAGAAAACGATTTTTTTTTCGTCCAGACAAAGTAATACTGACCACTTCTTCAAATTCTAATGCTGAGGCAAACTAATAGTTCTTAAATAATTGGCTTTCAGAATTTTCCCTAGTGTCGAAGGAATAAAAGGTGGCAGGACGTTTGTTTTCAACACGAAACATCTTCTGATGCTCTTCCTCCCAAAAAAATCTAGTTATTTTTCAGCCTCAACAGTCAGTTTATCAATAATGTCCTAAAGGTGCACGTGAAGCTGGAAGGCAATATAGTAATCCTCAGCAATTTAACACCGTATAGGTCTGAAATTCTTTTTTTATGAATTTTTTTTTCAGAATATTCTGTAATGATTCGCCTAGAAATCGTACCAATCGATTTGTTTTATCGAGATGAATGATTACCCCTACTGGTGACGTAATAAGCAACTAAAACGCATCCAAGATCCGTTTCAGTTGCTTAAAAGAACGAAAAAACCTGCTTATCAGAAAGCTCTGGTTTCTTGTGGATGGATCCAAAAAAATACCAGATGCCAGGAGACCGAGACGCCTCTATTGACAACATCTCACTTGCTTCTAGTGGTGGACGGTTAAGTGACAGACGATCGCAGATTACTCGATTACTGAGTAAGAATTTCGAATAATGTTTTTACTGATAAGTTAGGGGCCGTCCGTAAATGAGGCGATTTTGTCGATTTTTCGACTCCCCCTCTCCCCTCCCCTCTCCCCCACGTAAGATTAGGTGAGATTCGCTGGACCCCCCCCCCCTACTAAAGGCCTCACGTAATTTATAGATGGTCCCTTCGATATGCAGCTCGATTGACACTGCGTAACTTCCCTCGATCGAGAAGATCGTAGTTACGAGGGAAATAAGAAAAACAGTTGAGTGATGCTACATGTTCTCGTAAAGAGGGAATTATGAAAGGGAATTATGGGAGAGAGATGAAAAAATGGGATATGAAAATGGGATATGAGATATGAAAAATTATGGGAAAGATATGATTTATAAAAATTATAACAACGATCATAATTCAAAATTACTATTTTTCGAGTTCCATCAATGTGACAGACCAAGAACAGCTATCTATCATCTCACTGTGTAGCGCACACGCACTGACTCAGTTCTGGAATCCGTTTCATTCCTAGATCCCCTTCACGTGTGTGGGTTGCGGTGCGATGACGTTTTTGCCCTGCACTAGGGTGGGTTTCAGAGCAACGAATGGAAAACACTACAACATACTTCCAATATAAATGCCGATGAGTCCTATATTTATTCTTAAACCCAACAATAAATATTTGAAAACAGTATTAACGAACATAGGCCCAGTGTTCCAACCCCCTAGATTGAGAGTTGGACTCCTGTATAATGAGTGGTCTATCTGATCTTCATTTAATTAACAACCCTTCACATGTCACCATTTACCCATCACGATTGATCTCTCATCATCGCCAGTTTTCATGACCACACAGTGGTTGGAAAAATTTCAAGCAAACCAGCACCGTGGTTATGCTCTCTGGAAAAGCGAGAACGTGAACGAATAATTCTCCTACACTTCCACTCAACTCTTGAAGACTTTCATTATCATAATCACATTTTTAATCAGACATAAAGTAATCTGGAAGTCTATGTGTTCCTTTGTGTGTATCCGTGTCTGACTGTCCGTTCGCTACTCACGGTCTGACCTCTTTCTGTGCACCATTCGGAAGTGAAGTGCGAACTCGGTCTACTGGTGGGAGACGATTTTTAAAATACTTCCATAACTTTCTGCGAGAAGTTTAAAGAACGTGTTCGGGGCGGGGTGTTAGGCATCTCAAACGCGTTTGTGTGTGGGGGGGATTTTAAATTACACATTATTGTGAAAGGCTGTTATTTACTGCACTACTTTTTACTTTGTTGCTACGGAGTAGAAAGACAGTTAAACACCATAAGTTCTGATATAACAAAAAATACAACTTGTGTGGCGATATTGACGGTATTTAAACATAATTATGTAAAAAAATTTAAACCACTTTTAAACGATATTTCTATCGACACTTCTTCATTAAAATACACGCCGAATGCGTCATGCTAAGCTAGAACGAAAGCAAAAGTATTATGAATGAAATTTTACTACGACCTACTTCCCAGGATTCACGTCTTACCAGATAAACCGCGCGCGCGTGCGGACGTGTGCGTGCGTGTGCATGTGTGTTAGCATGCATGTGTGTGTTTACGTGCGTGAGTTTGTGTGTGTGTGTGTGTGTGTGTGTGTGTGTGTGTGTGTGTGTGTGTTTGGTGGGTACACCGCGTCGAAACCAAGCAAGCCTTCGCGTCCACCCACTGCAGCTTCCAACGCAACATGCTCTAAGGTGCACCAGCGCGCGCCGGGCTACCGCCGAAGCGCGAAGCAGCGCGCGATCTTCGCTTCGCGAGAGCGTTCGAGGGCAAAGACCGCGCGCGGAGGGCCACTTGCGATTGTACGCGAGCGTGCAGCCAGCCCGCAGACGCTATGGAGTGATATGCGAGAGCGCGAGGAGCAGCGAGCGGGCCAGAGACCGCCCCGCCGCGAGCCCCTCCGGCTCCGCCCCGCTCCGCCCCGCTCCGCCCCGCTCCGCCCCGCCCCGCTCCGCCCCGCCCCGCTCCGCCCCGCTCCGGCGCTCCCCGCCCCGCTCAGCCGACCGACCGGCCGGGGAGTTTAAGATAATTGGAATCGTGAGGTGAGCGACCAGCGGCGGCGGAGGCGGCGGCGGCGGCGGGGCGCGGGCCGCTGGAATGTGAGGACGACCGAACAGGCCGCCGCCGCCGCCGCCGCCATCGCCACCATCGCCGCCGACGCCGCCGACGCCGCGGGCCGCGAGATCGCGCGATGCCTCGCGCGCCCACGCGGTGACCGAGCGCGCGAGACCCGCCACATCCCGCCCCTCCCACCCCATCCTCCTCAATCCTCCCCTCCTCCTCATCCCGCCAACTTCCCCCACTCAGCCACCCGCTCGCCCGTCACACGAAGTAATTTTCTCGACATTGGTGGTCCTATGGGATCCTGCTATTCTTTTTCCTCGTCTGCTTACCTGTCAAATGATTGGTCTGGCTGGAACTTCCTTTTCTTTCTCTCTCACTTTCCCTCTAATCCCCATCTCTTCTTTCGCCCTTCTCTCCTTCCCTGCCCGTTTCTCTTCTAGTCTTCTTTCTCTCTTTCGCGCCCTTTCTTTCTCTGACCTGGGCCTTTTACTTCTGTTTTTTCCAACTCCCTCCTGTCTCTTCTGTTTCGGTCCTGCTTTTCATTTTTTCTACCAGTCTCCTGCCATTCTCTTTCTCTCTTCTGTCCTTTCTCCGGCCTTTCTATTTCTCTGAACTCTCTTCTCTTTCCCCACTTCTTGTTCTGCAATAATAACACATGCACACAAAAATAGTTGTCAGATCCAAACATTTGACATATCTTTATCTATATATTATGATGCGCTGAATCCGATACTGAAGCTAAAATTGCGCCACCGCCCTCCAAACTTTTTAAATAGCCAAAACACTCTCAAAATTTACAATCTTCAATTTCACGTGTTTTTTTTTCGCGGAAGTACTGTCGAGTATGTTCGAGTCAATGGTCTACATCATGAAATATTACGTATCTGCACTCCAGACATGCTTCAGCTGTTATTCTCTATATGCTTTTTGTAGTTCAATAGTTCATAAACTCAACGACACCTAATCAAAGAAAGTTGAAAGCTGTGCTATTACTTAGCATAACAACTCAGGGAATCTTAAGTCGAAATGTGGTGAAATCGAAAAATGAAATAATTGCAACAATTTTTTTCATCATTCATCACTGACTCCTCCAATGCTCTGGCATAGTCGTTAAAAAGTATATACATTTGTCCTAATGTAATTTTTGCATTTATTAAAAAATAAAATATTTTTATATACCGTACTTTACAAGATTTAAACGCATATTTGGCAATGTCATTTTTCAGTACTTATTAAGGCATATGTAAAATTTTTTACTTAAAAATTTTACTTAATTCGATCACACATTTGGCAATTATTGATCACAAAATCATTTTTAATTCCAATATGCTATATTTACGTGTATGTGTATGGAACATACCCTACAATAGAAAGTAAAACCACCTTACATTGACGAAAATGTTATTTTGGAATAAATAAATAAATAAATAAATAAATAAATAAATAAATAAATAAATAAATAAATAAATAAATAAATAAATAAATAAATAAATAAATAAATAAATAAATAAATACACTAGCCAGCGAATTTTAGCTTTTGTATCAATGCATGATGATCGAACAGCAATCTTTTGGTTTTCAGACACAATGAACCCAAAGGTGTAGTCAGTTTTTCTCTATCAAATCAGGTTGTTCTGCAAAATCTAAACGAAAACAAGAGACTCGTACAGATTACAGGATTAATTCTCTCTATCACAGTCTTATTTGAACACCCATGAACATTGCTATTTTACACTCCGAGAATTCTTGCAAAATAAATGAATGAGGAAGAATCAAGTGGCTTAAATTAGTATAAATTGGTACAATATTAATATGTGCTTCAGGAGTTGCCTCGAGATGCCGGCTCAAGTACCTAGACGACTCAGTAGAAATTCCCTTCTGTTAGCTATCACCAGAATCGTGTCTCTAGGATCACCTTCTGCCTGTAAAATCACCTAAACTTGATTACACAACTTCCAGCGGCAGTTGCTATTTAAATCCATTCTACGAGACAAACATTGCTATCGCCTTCTTCGATATCCTCGCAAAATTATTTACTACGGTAAAATCGTACATTCGGTACCAATATGTCAAGTTCTGAAAAGACCAAATTTGGTATCCATACTACTGAATTGATGTCATGGTACCGATTCAAAAACTGTAATAGAAGTATCGAAGAAACTAGATGTCTGGCATATAACAGCATATTTGTCTTATTTGAACATAACACAGGTTTGCCCTCTCTTCTGATTCAGACACATCATATAAAGTATTTTACTCATTCTGTAGGACTGTCTGAGTGAAAAATACACTGCTTTCCATTTAATTCAATGAACTCTTTATGTAAAATAACTGGAATATATTGGGAAATCAAATTGTGGTGTATTAAAAATGTCTTGAAAATAGTTTGATTGTAACGTTAAATGTATTTTGTTTTGTGTGTAATCCTGTATCGATACAATTTAATATTGAAAGTACCGGTACACGAGATTTAATAATATTGACATATCGATACTTGAGATTTAATAATATCGACGTATTTATACAGAGTTTTTGCTTAGAGTGAAGCACCTTAAAGTATACTAATTTTGAGCCTCTACGCATGCGCCAGCACGAACTCGAAATCAAAGTGATGGTGGAATCCGTTATTCCGCCGAATTTAGCGGATATCAAATGCTAAAATAAGGCAAGAATCTTTGGCTTGTACAAAGCTTATACCGGTTATTCAGCTTGAAAAGATATCTTCATCCGACTCGGGAGACCCTCGTACTTTAGTAGAGGAGATCACAAGGACAAAGTTTAGGCCAAAGTGAACGGATGTTTCGAAAACTTCCTTTATAGAACAATATTAATATACAACTTAATATAGAACAATAACGGACTGGAATAAGTTTCCTTGGATCCCTGGAATAAGGAACCTTTGCCTCTAGGTGTTCCAAGATTTAAAAGTAAATTAACTAATGATGTTTGTAAACTTTATTAATTTAGAAAGTTAGGCTTATAATAATATTGTTTTATTTTTATTATTGTTATTTTATTGCTAATGGTATTATTAGTATCGTGATAATTACTATTAAATGCGTTGCTTTATGAAATATATAATTATACTCAAAGTAGTATTGTATTGAAGTGTATTGACGTGTTGTGAAGTGTATTTCAATAGGGAAGTAGAAAGAGAAGTGAAGTGCCAACGTTGTGAAGTAAAGTGCTGTGCAGTACAGTTGAAAAATTGTGGATTTAATAGTTTAAAATAACTGTGCAGGACGGTTATAAAAATTAGAGTTAATGCTATTATTGTTATTATTGCTTCTATTGTTAACATTTTTATCATATTATTATTATTATTATTATTATTATTACCTAATGATAAGTCCATGGACTTATTAGGACCCACAACTAATTGACACAATAAATAATTATTCTATTCTATTATTATTATTATTATTATTATTATTATTATTATTATTATTATCTTAAAATTATTTAAAGTTACATTGCATTAATTTTCCTAGTTGTAATATGTAAATTGTTGTGTTCTGCCACCAGGTTGTATAAATCTTCCTGCAGAATAAAAAATATCCAAAAATAAGAAATAATAAAATTCCACAAAGCCCGATCAATCACTCGGTTGGGCTTTGTGGAATTGGTTCGCAACTACAGCGGCAGAGTGTACAGCTAACTCTATATTACAAAGATGAAACGTCATGTTGGTGACCTTTAGAGTATGTAATTATCTGCACACATGACCAATACAGTATGTAATTATCTGCACACATGATAAAATTTATATTTATTTAAAATATAATTACGTATACGAGAGTTGGGGCAGAAGTTATGTCAACTATTGTTTTTTTAGGGGATATGTCATCAGATCACACAATTTTATTTGTCCCGTGAAAGAAATGCTGTACTAATATGTGCTCACAACCAGCCCAGATGGCTCTATTAGCACAAAGAGTAATGAGAAATCAGTTGTCAGACTACACCTGTGCGAGATGCATATAACCCGTTTCGAGGAATGCTCATAGACCAAGATGGGCGTACTCCTTGCTAGAAATGCCCGATAATGTCACAGGAAATTGTTGCAAGCTGTTGGGAATAATGCCCTTCCGCACCGGACAGTCGCGAGATGGGCAGGAGAGTCTGCGAGTACGCATAGCAACCAGTGATCAGCAACGCACAACGACCTGTGAGAATGCGGACCAATGTGGCACGTGTAGTAATCGAACACCCTCCTAATGGGGTCTTTAGAACGGGTTTGTAATGTTTCTGGAATGTTGTGGACTTGTATATTCTACAATGTTTTGAAACATTAAATCAGTACATTAATTGTGGGAATTCTGATTTGGTGTTGTTGACGTTCTTATGAGAAGAAATAAAAGAGATCGTCTTCGTCAACATATTAGCTTTATTAAGATAGCCGGCTTTGGACGGCTTTGCCGTCATCGTTAGTCTCGCTGCTTTCGGCACATTCGACCGACTGACGATGACGGTAAAGCCGTCGAAAGCCGGCTATCTTAATAAAGCTATTATGTTGACGAAGATGACATCTTTTATTTCTTCTCAGTACATTAAATCGTATTTCATATTTTCCCCCCGAACTCATATTATTACAAAAAATAATTGTCATGACTTACCCCCAACCCTCGTATATTTCGGTGGTTTATGGACAGCTCTAGTAGGGCACAAAAATTAATCAACAGTATGCGGCATTTTGGGACTTTAGCGCTCACTCTGTGGCCACAGTTCCAACATTCTTCCATTTTGATCTAAACGTTGTGCTTTTGAACACTCGTTCTTGACTTCACCCGTTATTATTACTGATGTTTGCTGTGAGCTAAGCTACGAAAAAAGTCTTTTATATTTCATTGCAATATGTATCGTTTCAAGTTCAAGTACACACAGCCACAACTCCACACTTCTCACACGCACCTCTCCCTCTTAAGAGGGTCGTCATTGTCACAAAGCGACCTTCACCTTCCCACTCGTGAATTCTCATCAGATTAGAATCTCCAACCCCCAACGACCGAAGCGCACGCGTTACAGCATGGCGACGCGCCGGAGGAAATTAAACTCGACAATCGCCGGTCGCCGGACTGGGTTCGCTGCTGGTTGTGCTCCCGCGTCGCGCCAACTGCGTCATCGTCACTGCCCCTGCCGCCACCTGCCTGCCGCCACTGCCGCCTCTGCAGGGGCGGTACTGCCTCCGCCGCCCCCGCCCCCGCCCCCGCCCCTGCTACCGCCGTCCCCACCGCAGCTGCTCCCTCCGACCCGCCGCCCCCAGCCGCCGCCGCCACCTACCGGCGCCACCCCTTCCCCTGCCGCCGCCGCCATCCCCGCCATCTCTAGCCCAGCAGCCCCTGCCCCCCGCTGCCCACTGTCCCCGCCACCCCCTGTCTCCCGTCACCCCATGCCCCCAGCCGCCCCCGCACCTATCCCCCGCCGCCCCCGCACCTATCCCCCGCCACCCCCGTTACCTCTGCTGCCGTCGCCACTGACACGCCGCCATCGTCACCACCCACTGGCGCACCGGCGCGCCGCGGCGCTGCCACCGCTCCCGCCACTACCGTTGCCCTCCACCTCTGCCCCAGCGGCCACTGCGCCCCCGCCGCCCCCGACCCCACCCCACCCCCGCTGCCGCCATCCCCACTGACCCGCCGCCGCACGCCGCCGCCACCGCCGCCGCCCCCGCCCCCACTGCCCCCACCGCCCCCACCACACCCACCGCAGCCACCGCACCCACCGCACCCACCGCACCCACCGCACCCACCGCCATCCCCGCCGTCACTGCCGTCGCCCCCGCCACCATCGCCACAGCGCTCCGCCGTGGGTCACTGACTCCCCCGCCGCCGCGGGGTCGGCGACATGGCGCGCCCCATGAGAACAACGCGCTTTACGCGCGGAGAGGAAGCAGCCTGCGACGCCGGGCGGCCGAGGCGGACAGCTGGAGCTCCTGCCCGGCGCTGGAGTGCGTTCCAGGCCCTCAACAGCCACTCCTGGGTAAAGATGTTTCTCATATGATTCTGGAATCGGTACTTTGACTTCCGATTCCGGTAGTTTGGAACCGAAATTTAGGGTTTGATATTTTCCATGTGTGTTATACTAACAGCAGAAGTGAGATTTCAGAGCCAATGCATCCATTTCCGTCCCGTCTAATTGTTTATCAACTCCCCGCTTCCTGTTCCTAGTCTTTCGTTTTATTTGCAAGTGACACGAGTAAAAATTAACTCCAAAATGTTTTTATTATTATTATTATTATTATTATTATTATTATTATTAATAATAATAATAATAATGCAATTAACAATGAATTATTTACAGAAAAATGCAGAATGATGAAAATTGCTATTATTATATATTCTTTTATTATTACTTAGTTATCATATTATTATTATTATTATCGGGTTTTAGAGGACCTTCAACTACGAAGACCATTCAAGACTATTGGGGATCTAATAACACAAATAAAATGAACGACAGGAAATCAGGAGCCCGAAAACAGCTGCCGCCAACTTTATCTTATTGTCCACTTTAATTTCTACATGGATTGGCCGGAATATCAAAGCGACGTCCAGGTAGAGGGCATTTTTTAAAATTTATTTAACCAGATCAGTAGAATTATTTTACACATGAGTATTAGCTTTTATATGTTACATAATACATGTCGATAGCTGCACTACCGTGGTCCGAAGGCACGAGTAACGCAAATTAGCGCATCATCATGAGTAGACATCGGATGTTTAGGCACTAAAAAATCGTCTTTTAGGCGCCTAAAAAGGCACTGAAAAAGTCGAGAATAAGGAGAAAAAAGGCACTGTCATAAGTTACACACACAATAAAATGGGAAAATTCTAATTTTTGTCTATATTATTTTGTAAACTTAAATGCACCAAACCAATTCGTATATTTTAATGTAAAACTAGTTTTACATATTTACAACTCTTCTACATTTTATTCTTAATAGTTTTTATTAACCAGTAATATTTACATATTACCAGTAACTTTTCAAGGATCACAATTTCAGATTTGCGACCACTGGGAGACCAAATCAGTTTGAATGCGGAGAAGGATATCTGAACGATGTGACTGGCACATATTTTAGCAGTCCAACACTGGCAACACTGAAACCTTCTGGGAACTTATATTTACTTCCACTTAAAATTTCGGTTCCCTCGGTGTATTGTCAATCGTCCGTGTTCTCAGATCATGGCTGGTCTTTATGAGATAGGGAAATGGAGAAAAATCAGTTGGTATACTTTCAGGAATTCTCTCGTAATTGTAAATTTCAAGACGTGAATTGAAGGTTTCGAAATGAATGGTCACGTTGGACCATCGCCGATTATCCGATATCTTAGCATTGTATATAAATATAATAAATAAAAGGCAAAAAAAGTCTTAAAAAAGGTATTTATGCAAAAAATAGGCGTTTATGCTAAAATAAGCAAAAATAAGCATTATAAAATTCCGTCAAATGTCATCATTTGTCATGGTTCGTGGACATATATTATCAGCCTTTAAATAAGATCTCTAGAAAAAAATAGGCATTTCCCTAAACATCCGATGTCTAATGATGAGGCACATTTGCTAGCCATTAAGCCACTAGCCCATTCACTCTATGCCCATGTAATAAGGACCACATTCGAAAGTAACTACGTAACGAAATTTGTTAGACGAATACCTTAGCTCGAAATTTATTAAAGTTTTGATTGGTAGGTAAACATTGCCAATCTCTAACTGCAAGTTTACTGTCTTAGTCAAAAATAAAAATATGTATGTAAACATTTCTTTCCGAAACTATTAGTAGATCCGTTTATCTGCGCCCGGCGCCCTGCATGTGCTACGTTTCACGAAGTTAAACCGGTGATGACAAGAAACGAAAGACTCGGGCTGTATTACTTCCATTATCAATTCCCCGAACATAAAGGATGCGTACCCAAAGTCACAAGAAAATACCATCTCGACTTTTGAACAATTTCAATATCAATTAAATGAGTACCTTCATTTGCATTTTTGGGCCGCGAGTGTTCGGAAAGTACGAGATTACTCACCTTACATTCACGGGCACAAAAATAATAGCCTAGTGCATAAGTAGGCTACCTGTCGTCCTAGTACTTCCCTCTGGTTGATGCTCTTCATTGCTTCGTGGAATCTAGTTCGAGAATCAAATGTTTCAATTATTGCGCCAATTTACAATCCCGTCAAATAAGAAGTGCGCTCTGTCACACAACAACTCCAAAAATAGGGTAAGTGTTTAGCCGCTATCTACAACGCATTTGTCTCCGTTTATTAAATCATATAGAGCTGACAACGTGTAAGAAAGTAGTGTCCTGAATTCTCTGCAAGTAGGACCGATTTCCATGACGAATGATAAACACTTCTTAGAAGAGCTTGATACATCTTTGGACAATTGGGATATGCCTCGGGTCTTGCGACGGGCGATTTTCACTTTCTTCTACGCCTGACGAAACATATCTGGACTATACTCCCACGACACTGAAGAGATCACGAATAAAATAGAAATGTGGTTCCTGCAACAGTCAGTAGAATTCGTTGATTGTGGTATTCAGAATCTAATATCGAATCTTAAAACCTATTCGGGCAATTCCGACAATTATGTCCAAAACTACCATCGTATCACTAAAAGAGTTGTATTGAACAGTGTAAATATCTAATAAACACAATCGGAATTTATTAGCCGTTGTAACCTATTTTCCCGACCGCCTCGTACGATCCAAATGTCTCAACAGGATCAATTTCTTTCATTATTGCTCATTTAGTCTGCAACATTCGTGTCGGAGTGAGCGTACGCAGTGAGATACACGGCATTTGAATGACGTTTACCACCACAGGGCGATTATTTTCTTCGATAAAAACATGAATTCCGGGAATAAGCATTTCGCCTTCAAAATAAAAAAAAAATGTTTGCATCGACTAAGCTCAAAGTCGTCCCAGCAGGGAATCGCCTTGCGAGTTGCTGCTTCTGATGGATTTATGAACTGGAGACGGCGTCGCGCTGTAAATCTTATGCAGTGGCTTGTGACGTGGCATTTAGAAGTGCACACGCGCTCTCTAGAAGTTAGCGCCTTGCCTTGTGTAAATCCCTTAAGTAAGCGCGTTAAGAGCGATTAATTTATCCGCCGCCGAGCCACGCGCACACTTGCGGCTTGCATCTTCTCAGACGAACTCATCAAACACATTGCACCATGGCCAGTTTTTCAGAGTAGACAAGGAAGGCCAGGCCTTCATTCTAATATGCTGAACTTTCATAACAATCTTTCTGACTGTCCTACACTCCGTTTTTCTCGCATGGTTTTCCTTGCTTAAATAAATAGTCTCGTTACAAGGATGCGAAAGATGTGTTCATCTCCTCCTGCTTCCATATAGTTTGCCAAAGAAGTATCATTGCTTGTGAGGCCAGTTGCAACTTGGCCTCTAGCGCCCACTCAGTCGCGCGATTGACTCCGCTGATGTCTCGATTTATACTGCGATTAAATCACGAAGTCCTTTCAAGGACACCAGCTGAAAAGAGATAACTATCATTCTAATGGGAGCTTCAACACCAAATATAAGTTGTATCGAAGCTCGCCATTCAATGACAGTATCCCCTCACATGCGAGCTTGTGACGTTGCACAAGCTTCCGTTTTAATCGGAGTGTAAGGCCCCAGTAGCTCAGAGTGGAAACATCTGGACGCTAGTAGTGCTGTCCTGGGCTCCGAGTACAGTACGCAGAACGTCAGCTCCCCATAGTATTTTTTAACAGAGGCTTCTTGGAGGAGAGAAGTAAAAAAGCGAGAGAGGTAAAGTAATAGAAGATAGGGCGGTGAACCCATTTTCTTATGTATTGCGTTTTTGAGCTATACTTTCTTCAGTGATACTTTAAAAAGTCAGACTCTAGGGAAAACAAATGTATTAGCTCTATTTCTATTAAAAGAGAAATTTTATGATCTTAACGGCCTCTTCCAAAATTGTTACGAAAGATAAAATTAGTTATGTATGTTATTTTTATAACACTTTTTCAGATGCAATTAATCATCTTTTTCGCTAATCGATTAAACTCCACACGTATATTCAATACCAATTAAAATGTGTTTCTGTACAATTAGCTGCTTCATGTAGAGTATCTAAATGAAAATAATAATTATTTTAACAATAATGTGAATGTATTAGTTTCCATTTGTACTGTATATTCTGAACAACTAAATATATTTGTAACTAGTATTAATTTCTGGGTCAATAATCCCCATCTTGAAAATGGTTTTTCTCCCAATTTCCCTGGAGTCATTAATCAAATGCAGGAATGGCGCTTTCCTTTTTTGGATGGGACATAAATATAACTTGACTCTCTGTGCACGTTTTCTTAATCTCCGAGAGGTGTTGGTGGGGAATCTAATTATTTCGATTACAGTTTCATAAAACAATCTTTATCCATGTTCTGAGTTGTGAGTCGATACCTTCACATGGCAGATGATGAAAGATGCACGTGAAAATCAGTTGTTCATCCAAATAGTTTCTATTATCCAATAAATATTTCTTTCCGTTATCAAATTTAGTAAAAACGCTCGTGGATACCTTTACTCAAAATTCAATTTTGTTATTATAGTAAAATAACGGATATTTAGATTGTAAATCCCAATAACACGCTTACTGACTGCGTTTCTACGTCACGTACGTCTTTTCTCCATGAACGTAAACTTGAAATGGAGCAATAAATACGCCAATTCAAGTAGCTTAAAAAACAATTATTCTTTCAAGGTAGATGCAAAGTAGTAAGAAATATTCAAGCACCATTCCATATTGAAAATAGTTTATTATCATCATTAACACTTTTTTCCTGCTAAACAATTAAGGATATCATTGGATTTCCACAAGACGTGATTATAAGTATACTTTGCACGTTATTTTTGACAGTTCATTTAGTTTATTAGCAATTTAATAATTCTTAGAGTTACCTTCATGTGTATTAAAATTTAAATACAATCATGGAGTATACTGAAGTGAGAAAAAATAAACATATTAATGTGAAAATGATATATTAATAATACAAGATTATTAGTGTAACGTTCCCAGTTGATTTAGAGGATGTTAATGCCACTCTGTCGTGTTTTCTAGGAACCAGTGAGATGTGGAATAAACAAATATTTTCCGGTAATATTCATAAACGCTCTAATTCGCTCTTATTCGCGGTAGATACAATTGGAAAACGTGCTAATTGAGGTCTACGTTCTATTATTAGTTCCTCAATTCTGGGAATATGCAAAATATTTTAAGTTCCCTGAGATGACACGCGCGTGATGGAGAATTCATTACTAGCGATATTAAATGTAAATTCAGATTCGAAAATTTTACAATATGAAATCAGGTTTCAGTTTAATTTTATTAGTATATTTAGCAACAGATTTTTTTCCATGAGCGTATTCTATACGTTCCAATGGAACTGACAAAAATGTGTGCCTGAGTACTCTAGCCATAACACTATATAACTTCCATATTTCCTATGAGTCCAGTTTTTTTTGTTTCTTAATTTAACAACTTTTATTATTTTTTCACCAAATACTGAACATTTCGAACACATTGCTACCAAATGCCAACCTAACATTATAGTTCACACATAACTAAAGCTAAAACTTCGAAATATTGAACTGGTAAAGTTGCAATTACACAGTTAAATACAAAGATAACAATGCGCTGAGGTTCTGGAGTCTAAAAGTCCAAGACTCTTGAACTGCTTGTCGTTGGCAGCCAGTATGTCGCCATATAGGAAACCTCAGTTCTTCAATTGATTGGTTGGTTGACTGATTGATTAGTGATTGCGGGCGCGTCAACTCCTTAAGTCATTAGTCCCGTAAGTAAAGTGCATGTTTTTATCTGAAGAGATAGCGGTGATCTTCCCCCACTGGATGGTGAGATCCAGTGCGACCTACCCGTCGGCATCCGGGGTTTACTTAAAGCAGGAATCTCTCACCAGCGTGCCAGCATGACAAACTCTTAGCTCCTGACTGGTCAGGATAGGATACGACAAGGAAGAGGAACGAAATATGGAGGGCGGTCCATTGTCCGTTTGTAGGGTACTGCTTCGGCATTCGCCTGTTGTTGATCGGTGAAATCACGGAAAACTACCGATCAGAGCAGCCGACCGTTAGAATTCTCCTCCAGACAGTAATTGAATTCGACCTTGTTATCTAGCCAGTGTCGAAAATCCAACCACCGTCGGGATCCGACCCCTAGGACCACCCCAGTCAGAGGTTCTGCAGTATCAGTTTTTCAAAAATAATGCTGTTTAGCACTTGCAATTGAACGATAATCTTGTTTTCCCCCGGCTCCATTTTTTCTCTCAGAGAATTGGGAATGCGTCCTCCCCGAGGCGAGGAGATCCCGTCAGTGTGGGGCATTAGCGCCAGGGCGGCTCGTTGGTGTGGGCGATCGTGGGTCGCCCTGGAGTCTGGCGCAATTTACTGCCCCTCATCGGTGCTCGACGGCGTCGCCATTACGGACCGCCTGAAGGAGCGATGGGTCGATTCGAAAGAAATACGGCCTCCGCGCTCTGCGGATGATGGACATCGTGCCACAGATACCGCCCCTGCTCCCGCTTGCGCCCTCGCAACCTCCCCTTCCCCTGTCCCGCCCCGGCGCTTCGGCCACGTCCTTGCCTCCGCATTGCCTTCGACTCCGCCACTTGGTCCGCTTCCACATTCACCCGGCCCCAGTCCCGCCCCCAATCGGGCACCCATCCTGCCACTCCCTCCGTCCCACTACCACCCCTCTCTACCACCCACCTGTACCACCCCCGGTACCACCACCTCTACTTACCCCCGTACCACCATCGTACCACCCCTGCACCACCACCACCACTATCCCCCGCTGCCACCACCCTGTACCACTTCCAACTACCCACCTTCGCTATCATCCCCATCACCTCCCTCTACCACCCTCCGCTACCACCCCCTTGCTACCATCACTACCGATACAACCCCCCGCTACCATCAGCCCCGCTACCACCCCCGCTATCACCACCCCCGCTATCACCGCCCCCGCTATCACCGCCCCCGCTATCACAACCCCCGCTATCACTCCGACTATCACCCCAGAGATCGCTCTATCACCTTCCCCTTTCTTGCGAAATCCTTGACGCAGACCCACCGGCAGTTTCTGTTTGTTCGACTTGCCGATCGAGTTCACAGCGAAAAAAAAACAAGCAATGTGAGATATGGCGTTTTGAAAATTTCGTTTCTGTGTGTAATTTACTTTTCGAGCTGCGGTAAATATTTTCTTTATGGTCGCTTTATTGTTATGAGATTTTAAGACAGAAGTTGTGTTCTGGCGAAATAATCCGTAGCAAGTTTTTCAAGTTTTACTATCCATTTGGAGAGAAACAATTTAGAATGAGAATTGTGTGTGAAACAAAGGCAACAACAAAAATGTCTAATCGGAATTCGGTGATTCAGGATCACGATCACAACAACAATGTTAAGTTCGAGAAATGAATCTCATGCTCACAAATTTCCCTGAAACTATGTACAAGTGGATTGAAATTCAGATAACGTTGTTAGCAATGGTAATGTTAATTATGTTTATAAAAATGACAATATTAATAATGCGAGGACTAGAACCGTTTTTTTGTTTCCGAAGGAAGAGATGGTGCAGATGTGCAATGATGGAACTTGGAATATACGTTACGCTGCAACACCCGTGAACTTACATAACTAAAACGGTGGGATCTTAAAACCCATTTATCGTGTCTGATAAGGGGCTACGAGTTATGAAACCGAAAAAGAGAACTTTCTGGACCTGGTGTTGTATTATTCCAGGTTTGGTTCTTCTGAACACTCCCCAACTGCAAATGTGGCCTGAAACACGCAGAATCTCGAAATATATGTAAAATTAATTTGCTAATTGGTATTCTGTTCAATTTAATTGATCAGGTCTGAGTATTTTTGTTAATAACTTCTTTTCAATACTATAATGGTTTGTTACTATCTTGGCATAGTTATCTTACAAGATGTAACACATAGCTCACGGCCTAGCTGTTTGAAGCCTGAGTTCAGTATGAAGATATTTTCACATTTTAAGCAATAATTCAAATGTGTGTAATGTTCGAACGGGTTCACACAGATTTAAACAATTTAAAGACAGACATTCATCTCAGTTAATTCAATAAATGATCATGTTGTACAAAATAAATGAGTCACATCTAAAGAAATTGCTGTTTTCTCAATCATATTCAGTTGCAACTTGCTGCTTCTGAAAAATTATCTTTTGCCACGAGATGTTTCTGCAACTGCGCCTGCTTTTTACGGTTGGAGAACGCAGATACATAAACATATACATAAAAAAAGAGTGATTCTAACAGGCAAACACACAAACCTATTGCATGCTTCGAAGCTTTAAGCATAGAGAAAGGAGGTTCTTCTTTCCTCCATGCTTTAAGAAGCAGAGGCGGGGCAACGTTACTAGCAGGTGGTAAGAGAGAGCATCGCTGAATTTACGCTCCAGGTCGCAAAGGAAATTTCATCGCCTAACTAAAACAATTGACGTCAGAAATGACTGCGGTACACTGGCCATGAATTTAGCATAGCTCCGGTCAAGAGGCGACGAAATGTCGGTCTCATTAGTATGATTCACGAGTCAGCTTGGGAGATGTCAATCACTCACGTGCAATTGATTTTAAAAATTGCCGAAGTCTCTATTTTTAGCATTTCTTTTTATTTTCTTCATGATATTGTAGTTTGATGTTGACACTATCAAGTGACACCAAGAAATACCCTACTAAACAATCCATCTCCGTGTTTAATGCCGATCAATTCATTTGCTGTAAGGATATCATGATAATTCCAGGACTTCTAATGTTCTTGAAATCACCATTCTTCGTGTTTATTGCTGCTGTAGCCAAACCGCTGGAGAGTCTGAATATGTTGACAAGTGTTTTTTTTAGATACAAACGAAGAAAAAAGTAAAACTGAGGTTTCACGGAATTGGGGTGCAAATTACGATAACCTTGCGATACCACCCAATTTTTAGACTGTCAGAACTTCATCCCGCCAACCAGACGTCAGGCTTCAAATGCACTCACTGATCACAAATGATACTCGCGACCTTACAGCAGCTTTTCGTGACTTGGAAACGCGGTCAGGTTGCGGCAATATACAGGCTACAACAAAATCGGCAAATTACAAAAAAAGAACATACTAAAAAATATATGCTTCTAAAGCAACACAGTAGAGACATTATTAATTGCTAATATTACGAGGAATACGCTGGTGTGTGCGTTTACCACCCGAAATGTCTCACCTGTATATTGTAAACTACTTCCCACAAGTAATGAATTGTTATATATTCTCTGAACTGTGGGTAGATTGATTTAAGGACTTCCTGTCGGTTGCCGTCTAGGAAACATTTTTTTCCTTCTGAAAAGGGGCTGTAGATGAAAAAATTCCGTGAGCCTGGGACAGGACGCGACGCGGGGCGGCGCGGGGCGGCGCGGCGCGGCCCGGCGCGGTGTGGTGAGGCGCGGGTGGGGCGCCCAATTGGTCCTGACCTGAATCGCCGCACCGGAAGTGGGCCAGAGTCGAAGTGCTCGTGTGAGTCACCTTCTGTGAGAGGGCGTGCTGCTACGTGCGCGACCTACTGCGGCCAGCGGCGACTGACTAACGGCTGATCTCCTCTCCGAGATCCGGCAGACGTCGTTGGACTCTCCGTGGCAGGGAGGCAACAATATGTAGTTTTTGCGCAGGGTATTGTAAAACGAAACGGGGCAAGTGACGCAGCCACGTGACCATTTTGAGGATTCAAAGCGCTTCGCACAACGATCGGTCTATGACTACGTTTCTATACTCTTTAGTCTAAATATAAGTAACTCGGCACAGAGCCGGTAGTCTGCGCTGCTAAGGTTTAATTCCCGTACCACATTGCCTTGATTCGCGTTTGTTTTACTGTAGCTGCCGCCAATATGACGTTTCATCATGGGAATTTGTAGAGTTCGCCACATACTACCGTCACAATTAGGAATTGAGATAAATTTTATCCATCGTTATCACATGACATGTCGCATACGAAACGCGTTACATGACTTTACATGATAATTCTGTTGTGCTAGTGTTTTCTGATACAATCTCGAATGAAACTATCGTAACGTTTGAGTATGCGCAAAAGCTCATAAATGAGTTAATATTATACGACATAAGAGCTTACACTGTTAAAAATACTAATATAATGATAATTGACTTCTACAAAAAATCACAAAACAGAGAAAAAAATATCGCTTCTAAAACTAGCAAAACCATCCTCAGAGTATTGAAGAAAAATATATAGAAAATACAAAGTGACTTTTAAAATATAAAGTGAAGAAAAAATTATTTTTTTGGTAACACACCCTAAGACCAGAAACATTTTTACAAAAAATAAAATTAAAAAATGTTATTTGCAGCTAAATCAATAATCGGAAATTCAACCTAAGTTTTGATCGGTGAGTGCATAGACCACTCTGCACCCAGCCCATTCACAATTAGATCGTATCCGTTATCAGAAACATCAGCACCAAGTGAAGCTCGCAACCATTTGCAACCGACTCTCTCTGGTATACACGAACAGAACAATTGCCCCAGTCACGGCCAGATCACGAAATCAGAGAAACCTCACAACACAATGAAACGGAAGCTGCGTCTGGAAAGATGTCGACACGGAGCGACACGGGGTCAAGGCGGCAAGGAGCATCGACGAAGAGGTAGCGGAGGCAGAGGGAGTGACGCAGTCGGGGGAAATAGGTGGAGCCAACGGTGGCGGTGGCGGTACAAGTTGGAGTGGGATTAGCGGTGAAGCAGAGGAAGGAAGAAACTCAGGCACAGGGGTGTTGAGGGGGCGGCGACGAAATCGGAGTCGAAGGCGTTGGCGAGGGTGAAGTGGAAATGGAAGTGTTGGTGGTGAAGTGCTGGTGGTGAAGTGTTGGTGATGTGTTGGTGGTGAAGTGTTGGTGGTGAAGTGATAGCGGTGAAGTGTTAGTGGTGAAGTGCTGGCGGTGAAGTGTTGGTGGTGAAGTGCAGGTGGTGAAGTGTTGGTGGTGAAGTGATGGTGGTGAAGTGATAGCGGTGAAGTGATGGTGACGGTGGCGGTGATGGCGACGGAGGCGGTGGTGATTGTGATGGTGGCAGCGGTGTTAGAGGCAGTGGTTGTGGCAATGGTCGTGGCAGTGGCGGCGGCAGTAGTGGCGGCGGCTGCGTGGCGACACAACAAAAAGGCGTCTGCCTCTGCGTGGAAGGAGGCCGACGCGGGCGCGGAGGCGGGCCGGGGCAAGGCGAGGCGAGGCGAGGCGGCGCGCGTGAATGGAAGGCCATGAATGGGGACGGCCAGGAAGGAAGACGCTTTTTATCTGGAACAACAATACAGGATCATCCGCAGCGGGGCGGCGGAGATGCGGGCGGCGATAGGACCGCCCGGGGAGGGGGGGTGGCCTCCGGTCGCCGCCTGGCGCCGCGCCGCCCGCATCGCCTCCCCCCCCCCCCGCCCATGGCCCCACGAGAAGCTCTCCTCGCCCCTTCGCGGCGCCGCGGTGAGCCCCCGCCGCGCTGTCACGTTGCCACCGTAAGACCCTACATTAGGAGAGTAGCGCATTCCTTTGCGGTGCCGATTCAGGTTTTCGCAGGAGTTCGACGTGTGCCGTACTTATGTGATGGGAACAATCTATGCAAACCCTATATTAATATCCTACATCTCCTTAATGCTTTCAATTGCTGTCATTTCTCTTCAACTCCTGAATTCTGGCTGACGGGTCCAACTGGTGAAAAGATGGCTGCTGTTGCGCTAGTCTCTGTCTCTAGGGACTCGTCACTGTGCATTCTGTGGCTTGACTCCTTTCAAATAGAGAGCAACCTGAGCTGTTGCGGCAATTTAATATCTTCTCACTCAGTTGCAGCGCCAGGCAGCGTACAAGAATTGAGGGAAAATGGCAACAGTTTAAAAAATGCATTGCTTCTCATTCGAAAAAAATTGTTTTTGAGTATCAAAGAGTAAATTATTATACAAAATTTGTATAAAATTGCCATCGCTAAATAAAGATTAATTTTTTTGAGTGTGTTAAATTATGTATATTTAAATTGTTAGTGTGTAATTAAATTCTGAGTGTAGTTTTAGGAAGGGATGTTGTTGGAGAGGGGTTCGGCGAGAGGGAGATGTCTACGAGATTACTGGTGTTTGGATCGGCCTTTGGGAATCTAGATATACTGCAGGAGCTGTTGTTGATGCTAATTAAGTTGAAAATTGTAGATCAGAGAGAGTTAGGTAACCTGTTGAAGAAATCGTTGACCAGTTGTTTTGCCGGATTGTTGAATTCTGATACATGTAATTCTCATCGGATTGGGTTGTTTAGAGTCTCCACGATTCATTAAGTGTTGATCTCAGATGATAATATTTAAATACATAACGGTGATTTTCCAGTAATGAATATCGGATTTGGTAGATTGGTGGGTTCCTATCACAGACTTCGCACAGTTCCAATTCCCCTAGAAACTGGATATAAATTGGTAGAATTGTTGGCGGGAGGGAATTCGGTAGTGTCTGTATCTAGCGAGTCTACCTGTGGCTCCAACTGACAGCCACTCCATCCGTTGCCTAGAGAAGCTCCTTGCTTCTTGGAGCACTCGCATTTGCGCCCCCCAACCCTTCTGTAGTCCGCTACCTCCGCGTTTGCGCTCTCTCTTAAAATACGCCATCCTCAAAGCACTTGTCACCGTCGAAGAACCTCCTCCTCCTCTCCTCAACTCTTATTGCCAAATCCACATCCGCCGTCCCTTCATTCCTGCAGCGTCGACCGCTTGCATTTCTTCCACGTTCGCCCCCCCCCCAACACACAATGGTCTCTGAAATACCTACCACATTTCAAATTTCTGGTAAGCAGCAAATTTTCGACGGTCCAGATCTCGTACCGGTTCCCGAAATTACTATTCGCACCGAAAGTTCTTCGCGCCGCGGATGTCTCGTTCATCTAGTTGCAATTTTGTGTTCATCAAGTTCTTCGTCAACTCCAAAGTCCACCATCCCATTCGTTCTCGCTATCTACAAACATAGGAACATCGAAAAATATTTGTCTCCCCTCCCACCCCCAACTGCCATCACTATAACATACGCGCCTTTCTTGAGTTCAGTGACTCTGTGGCGTTGTATGACTTTCCACATTTTTCTGGAATTAGTCTAGTATTTTCCACGTTACCATCGCCTTCTCATGATAGAACATGTCTTCTCCCTCAACCTTCACCGCTATTTTCGCCTGTGTCTCGCCTCGCTTTAGTTTTCGTTTCTTGCACCGTGATTTCGTAGTAACGCGTCCAGCGTGTTACCTTTTCCCATCGTCTGTCACACTACCCTCAACGCGTAACTACCGTCTCCCCTTAACCTTGTAAACACACACCTCCTCAACGCGCCTGCTCCTTCCCCGGCCGCTGTCCCCGTCCTTCCGGCTGAGCCGAGAGCGGGGGAGGACTGGCCCAGCTGACGCCAACGCAGACGCCTTCAGAGAAGCTCCCGAGAAGTGCAAGTTGTAGCTCGAAACAGTTGCTCTCTGTTCTCTTTACAATAGGACTCCACAGCGGAGAACAAATTACCCTTACGTCGTTTGTACTGTCACTACTAAAGGAATAATATAAACGCACATTCTCGCAAAGGATTCATTATATGATAGGTATTTAATACGATTAAAAATCACGGTTCATTTTTTAAACGTAAAATGATACATTTAATTTCTAAGAGGGTCGAAAATAATTCAGAATTTGTAGAAACGAGACGTGTCAGTTGTGGGAAAACGAACTCAAACAAGACAATGGTTGAATCTTTTAAAGTAAATTTTCTAGTCCAATTTTTAAAAGATGTGTGATAAAACACGGGTTCGTCAATCTGGTGACAAATTTTGCTCTTGGCTGAAATAGGATTTCAATCAATTAAACAAATTGTATTATTAACTAAATTTTAAACATTTGTGGGAGGGCACTGTATGAGCAGAGGAAAGTTTCAAAATTATTGGAAAAGTTTTATTTCAATTGTCCACAAAATACGCCATTAGGATTAACGTTTTACGTGAAACATATATTCACTAAACTGCTATTAAATTTGCATACCCAATTACACCCCAAAAAGAGCTCAACTTCAACATTACTACAAATACTCTTCCCCTTCTTATTCCCCACTCGGTTCACAATACGCTTTCCTCCTCCGCCCCGTTCGGTTACATTCACAAAGTACTCGCCTTCTCGTCTCTTACAGCACTACACTTCAGCAGCCAACCTCCCTGCGCCGGCGAACCAATCACGAGTGCCTGATACGCTTTGTACTCGGCGGCACAAAACTCCTGTAAATGGTTGGCGGGCGTCGAGAGCCCGAGAGGAGATTGAATTGTTGCGACAGTTTTGAGTTCCAGCCTCCCCGCAAAGTGAGCAGATCGTGGAGCGGAGCGCGGGGTGGCAGGGACCGAGCCGGGTGGAGTGGAGGGTGCAGGGGGCGCGACGGCGGCTGTGGAGGCGACGAGGGGGAAAGAAGTACGCGAGCGCGGCGAGACGAGGGAAGAGAAGCGAGACGGAGCGAGGGTGAGAAGGGGGCGGGGCGGGGTGAGCGGAGGGCGGCCTCGATGATTGATAAGTTAAGCGATAATGTGAGCAGGGAGCACTCGCTCGCTCGCTCCCTCTTCAGCGCTCTTGCCCGTTCCTTTGTGCGCGCATCTCGTCGTCCCGTGGCCGTCGCGTGCTCTCCGTCTCTGTCGCGCTCTCCCGGGAGCCGCCCGCCGCTCTCTTTCTTCCCCTCGGGCGCGGCGTCGCGGCGGCGTGGGCGCCACCGCCTCCGGCTGCTGCCTTCGCAGTCGATCCCCAGAGCCGCGCGCCGCCCGCCGCCCGCGCCCCATCGCGCCGTGCCGCGTCTTCCCGCCTCTTCCGCGGCTTCGTGTGGCACCCTCTCCTTCCTGCAGGCCTCCCTCTTCCCTGTCTCTCTCTCTCTCTCGCCGTGTCTCGGCACCGCTCGGCGACCCTTGTCGCCCCCGGCGCTCCAACCCCGCTCCGCCTCCGTCTCGCCCGGCGGCGCGGCGCGGCGCCCTCTCGCCGCCACCCCATTCACTCCGGCCGCAGCCTCCTCTGGCGGCGGCGGCGGTAATGATGCTGGAGGCAGCGGTGGTGGAAGTGGCGGCAGACCTGATGGACGCGGTGATGTCGGTGGTGGAGGTGGTAGTTGTCGCGGTGGCAGCGGTAGTGGTGGTGCTAGTGATGGCAATACCAGTAGTGGCAATATCGGCGGAGAAGGCAACAACGGTGGCGGCGTCGGGGGGGGGGCAGCGGCGGCGAGACAGGGACGGGGGCAGGCACGGGAGCGTAGGCTGGGGCGTGTCAGGAGTGGGAGCGAAGACGGGCGGGCACGAGGGCGGGAACGGGAGCGGGGTCGGGGGCGAGGGCGAGGGTGGGAGTGGTAACGGAAGCGAGAGCGGGAGCTGGTGCGGGGCAGGAGTGAGGGCGGGACTGGCGTGAGCTGGGCGGGGCGGGGCGGACGGGGTGGGCGGGGCCGGGGGCAAGGGCGGTGAATGGAGCGGGGACGGGGACGGGAACGGGGGCGGTCGAAGGGGGTGAAAGCGGGGCGGTTGAAGTTGATGTGGAGCTAATGGTGATGGTGAAGTTGGAGACGGCGGCAGAGGACGGAGAGCGTCTATTCAGTTGGCGGGGTTGGGGCGGATGTGGCGGCGGCGGCGGTGGTGGCGGCGGCGTCTCGCTCGCCCAAACCGTGGCCACGCCGCTCCGCGTCTAGGCACTTCATCCCCGCGCCGTCTCCGCCTCGCTCCCCCAGCCACCGCAGAGCCACCGCCACCGCCACCCCCGGCCTCGGCCTCGCTCCAGAATGCTCTGCGCCGCAGGGACGAAGAAGGAGAGCTAGTAGCGAAGGCAGAGCACATGACAGGTGGCAGAGGGCTGCGAGTACGGCAAAGTATTTGGAGAAAGGAGAAAATTGGCGGAGAACTACAAAGTTTTATGTGTGCGCTTCGGAGGTTCTGCACGTGAGGAGAGATATGATCATGGTCAAGAGCGATTGTAATAATGTTGGCGGTGATAGTGATATTTGCAGGAATGATTGTAAAAGAAGAGGACAAGTAAAGGAAGTATGAGAAAAACTTAAGGAAGTACGAAGTTAAGGTGGCGAGAACGAAAAATATAGCAAGAGTGGTGACGGCCGGTGGGGACAATGACATACAATATTGTGGGAACAATGTGATAGAAGATGGTGACGTTGCATGAAGCGAGATGATGAAAGACAGGACTTCGAGAACACTGAAGACTGCGCGTTAAGAGTGCTGAGAAATTAAGGCAGAAGAAGAAGAAAACAACTTGGGAAACGTAGTGATAACAGTGAGTACGATAAAGTCAGTAAAGACGGTTGAGACAGAAGAACGCAGCCCTTTAAAACAAGAGGATACAAACGCAACGGGTGGCGCAGGATTTCAGACGGCATTGAAGGTCGAGAGGGCGCTTTAGACGGTAAGGTTAGACAAGAACCGTGCGGACTGTGCACGAGGGCGGCGAGGGCGGGGGGCGGCGAGGGCGGCGAGGGCGGCGAGGGCGGCGAGGGCGGCGGGGGCGGCGAGGGCGGCGAGGGCGGCGAGGGCGGCGGGGGCGGCGAGGGCGGCGAGGGCGGCGAGGGCGGCGAGGGCGGCGAGGGGGGCGAGGGCGGCGAGGGCGGCGAGGGCGGCGAGGGCGGCGAGGGCGGCGAGGGCGGCGAGGGCGGCGAGGGCGGCGAGGGCGGCGAGGGCGGCGAGGGCGGCAAGAGCGTTTGAGGGCGATGAGGGTAGTCGGGAGCCGTGCGGGCTGTGCGCAAGGGTGACAGGCGACGGCGGGTGCGGTGACGGCGTTGGCCGTGGCGGCGCGGCGCAGCGCTCTTCGTCTGTAAGCCGCCGCCCCCCTCGGCGCCCGACGGCATTGATCGCCCCGGAAGTCTCGACCAACATCTAGGATCCGTTTGTTACCATAGTAACGTGAAAGTCAATCTGAGGATAGGAGGGTGGTGTTTCGAGTGTGTTGTCTGTTTTTTATTATTTTTATTCTCTCTCATCTCCGTCTCCGCGCGCTCTCTTCGTATTGTTTCCGGCGCTGGCGCTCCGCCTCCTTCGTCGTCCTCTCCGCCCTCGCGCGCTCTCTTTTTCCCCGAGAGCGCCTCTTCCGCTGGCGCCGTCCTCGCTCTCTGTTGTTGTTAACTTCGGCTGAAGTCGGTCATGTTCGGAGACTGCTCCACGCGCGAGGGAAGGTATATAAAGGCTAAGAAGAGTTATACAGCTTTAAGGAAGATGATGAAATATGGGACACGTGGTTAGGAAAACTTCGGAATGACATAAGTTACCGCTAGCGAGCCGCAGAGCAGGGCGCGGGGGTGGAGGCGGGGCGTGGTAGGGGTGGGGGTGGGCGAAGGGGCAAGGTCACGGGCCTTCCGGGTGGCACCTGTCGAAGCGAGCGACGCGGCCACGATAACAACCTACAAAACATAATATGGATTATCCGACATAAACAGGATCTGGATGAGGTCACACGTTTGAGAAGTTTGCTTCCGGTTATGAGAGCACAACAGCACAAAGTGAGGTGAAAGTAGGTGAAACAATAATTAATATTTTGTTGTGTGATGCAGATGTAATATCTACATACACGAATAAACATATCATTTTAATGAAATCTAATAAAGTTCAAATACTAAATTAAAGGCTATTTACTCTCGGAAAAACTCTAAACTTTTTCTTCGAAAAATGTCTTAACGAGTTTTACGTATGTACAGTAGAATGCTCCTTTTCTTCGGAGAAGCATCTTAAACAGTAAGGAAGGAACATTTCGGAAATCAAATTTAACATGTTCAGTGATTAAGCTGATTCCATTTGTTTACGGTCATATTGTTACGTGTTATTTTCATAATACCAACTTAATAAAACCTGTATTTTTAATTAGTAATAAATAGCTAATTTCTGAAAATATTGCTTTCCGGGGTGTGTTGAAGAATTTCACCCTACGTTTAATAAACTTAAAAGGTGTAAAATGCGTTAAAATCTGTCCGAAGGAGGAAGTCGCATGGTAAAGACCAATGTAACGTTTCCTTGAAAACATAACATTAAATAAATTAAATTACATGTTATTAAGACCATTTACATGTGTGCAACCGTTTTGCCCGCGCTCCTTGCTTTGATAGCGTTGAGTAGAGGAATGATGCTATTGCCTTCTCACTCAAGAATTACGTGTGTCAATGACATTGTTGACACCGCATGCATAACGCAATCGGAACTCAATTTAAACTTTTGTATGGCATTCACGGAGCCGTATCTCTGAGAAATTTTTGTCAACCCGACATGGATTGGTCGCGATTGAGCGACAATGATTGGACGATATAGACGTAAGACCTTCCTCTAGTTATAAAATAAGTTAAACATGTTAGGTTTCGAATACGTAAATAAAAAAGGTATGTTTCACTCCTTAATTTCTCTACATTAGTGCCCATTGCCCAAGTACCCTATACCAACACCCTCTGCAGCACTTACAATACGTTTTGAAAACCCTACTACTACGGTCCGTCACCGATTAAGCCTTTTTGATTTTTTGCAGTAAAAACATATCTTCGTAATAATACGTTACTGAAAATAATTTCCAATTCCTCCGTAAAAAGTGAAGATTATACAATGGTACGGAATAGATTTCTTTGGGTACTACTGTTACTCCACTAGATCGCGCCGATGTGACTCCTTGAAATCAAAAATAGCAGTTAAATCTAGAAAACCACGTGCGCGTTAATCATTTGAATGTTGAATACAATAATGTTTACTTGTTATCAGAATTAACTTCTTAAAATAAATATTGTGATTAAAAGACATTGGTTTTCAGGTTCATGTTATTCATTCCAGATTCAGGTAACATTGAAGTTCAATAGTTAAATTAAATAGTTCAACTGGGGTGTTAATTACTTTATACAGAAGAGCAATGAAGAAAAATTGAAAGAAAGAAATCTTTGTGAAGTCGAAGGTTTCCACAGCCAGAGTCTAGTAAATGACCTTGGCTCTCCGGATGACGCCAAAAGGCTGTTACGCCGCTGTTACGACCATCTTGTCGTGGTCTTCCTCATGGCTGATCTGAGGCCAGCCCGTAAGTCTATGAAACCTTAAAACGTGGATCGAAAATAACTAATTTCAAGTTTTTAAAACCAATAAGTTCTGCGCTTTGAAAACATACATTGCTTCACCATCGCACGTTTAATACAAAGTGCCAATCGGCAATCACGCCCAAGGTCGTCGCGTTTATTAAGGCATAGACGACGCAACCGCTGATAAACGCCTTCAACACTCGGCGCCACCAACTCGTTTGTAAATATGACAGCAGGAAACGCTGTAAAGCGCCGTGGAGTCGACGCAAAGCAGATAGAGACTCGTGTACGCTTGTACTCGCATTTGTAACTACGCGCAGCCGGTAGCCAACATCTTGTGGTGGCGGTGGAGGCCGATCAGATATAGAGAGATGTGGAAATAGCTACATGCCAAGCACAGCTGGGGTGAAGAAAGAAGACGACGACGGGGAACGGCGGTGAATTGATGGCGGATTCAAGGCCCGAGAGACGAAGCACGGGAGATGTACGAGAGACGAGGCACGGGAGACGAAGCACGGGAGACGAGGTACGAGAGATGAGGCACGTGAGACGAGGCACGTGAGACGAGGTACGAGAGACGAGGCACGGGAGACGAGGCACGCGAGGAAAGATTTGGATGACGAGGCATAGGAGACAACAGGGAAGAGGATGGGGAAGGGGAAGAGAAGAGACGGAAAAAGGGATGCGGAAGAGAATGAGGGTGAGAATGGAGGACGGAGAACGGGAAACGGAAATCGGGCACAAACGGGGTCGCCGACAGTGTGAATGAACGAACACTATTTGTTGCGTCATTTCGCCTATTGTATTTCGAGGGGGAACGTTCTGAAAGGAATCTACGGAACGCAGTCTAGCAAATGCAACTGCACCGCTCAACTCACTATGGACAATGTAGTCGAACCAGCTACACAGCACGCTTTCACAAGCGCGTTGCAATGTTGACATACTGCTTGTGAGAACTTGATAAGTTTATTACAGTACAATAATGATAAAATTAATTTTGATGTTTGTAAACCACACGGTGATGTTAAGGTGTACGTTCTAATAAATATTATCCTTCTTCTGAATGCTCATAATGAGTTGTTTCAGTTACCTTCTTTTTTTGTTTCAAAACGCAAATAAAAAATATTAAGTCCCGTAAACTTCAAAAAATGTTTTTTCGCCGCTTTGTCATCAAAATAAATCATTTTTTGAATGTCTAACAAAATAACCTCAGCAAATACAGAAAATAACCGATAAACTTCTCTCAATGCACTTAAAATAGTCGTCTACTTTTCGGTCATTGCACGTTGACGTAGAAAATTCACTCTCAAATCTTGACAGTTCGTTGACAACATATATTTAAATCTCCTATATTATTTTTCTTATATATCCGCAGGATCAATTGCAATCAATAAATTATCAGGAACATTTGTCATCTTGTAAATTTTTTGTGGTTAATTCCTAACTTTCGTCATTTTGAGGAGAGAGTACATAATATAAAAATAAAAATTGTTATAAATTACAATTTTCTATTGTTTGGCAGAAAAATGTATAGGAGTTGTAACTAAGTATTTAGATCAATGTGCAAGTTTATATTTGGAATTAATTTCTTCGCATGTTCATTGACATTTTATTAGAAATTGATAGTCAAGTTATTACAGTGTGAATGGTTGGAATTTTAATCCCTATTATTTTATCAACTTATTGACTCAAGAAATATACAGTTTAATTAGGTATTACTTTTATGTTTTTCACACACACAAATGCACAATTATTATTTTAAAAAAATTCCTGGATTTCTATTTGCATATATTTTACTTTTTCGTATACGTACCATATTCGGAGTAATATAATATATAGTAATATAATAGTATAGAGCAAGTTCTGTAATGATACGGAAAACCGATTTCGAAATTTCAACAGAAATACTCGTTTTGGGATCACTGGAAAAAGGTTTCCAAACCTCCGCCCGTCCGTCCCTTTGTCGTCGTGAACAGCACTAGCGCCTAAACAATGTGTAGAATTTTTCCCAAACTGAATAAACCCCTGTCGATCTGGCATCACTCAAAGTTCTGCAATTTTGAGAAAGTTCATTAATTTTTTAGAGTACTTTAACATGAAGCTCCTTGTGACATTTTTTCAATATTTTCTCAAAAATGGATTCTTTCTTTTAAAATTTCTTGTAAGAATAGAGTGAAATGTGTGAATATGTGAAATATTAAAAAAATATTGTAACCAAATTTTTCAAAAACGACTCCAATTTTTTTTAAACTTTTGGTAGGGATAGTGCTTAATGCACTGTATAAAATTATATTAACGCCATTTTGCCCTATCCGTTTGTTTCTTCAAAAATTATACAAATGTATTTTTTTGATATTTCACACACGTCGTTAATACTTACATTATGTGCACTTTGTTGGACTATTACATTTATAAGTACGTTGCTTTGAATAGTGTCTTAAAAAGTTTCTCGAAAACTCAAAAGGTTTTTGTGAAAATGAACTCAAAATTATGTATTTTAGGAAAGGCTTAAACGCCACTTTTTTCAAAACCCGCTATAAATTTGTTCTTCCAACGTTTTGTAAAGATAGTGGTAACTACACTGTTTAAGATGACACAAAAGCCATTTTGCAGTATACATTTTCAACGGTTTGCATACATGTCTGCATGTGTGAGTAAACGGGCATCATACGAGTTACAATGAACTTTCTCGAAAACCCAAAAGTTTTGTGTGTAAAAGAGCTTCCAATTTCACATTTACAGTAACGCTTAAATGATATTTCTTTTACGAACGGCTCAAATAATTCAACGAAAGTTTTCATATACGATAATGTTTTACTCTTCCTTAATATTCTTAAAGCAATATTTTGTTTCTAGCATTACGGAACTGAAAAACTGAGAATTTAAAAAAAATGTAATTTGCACGGCGATATATGGCAGCTGGCAAGAGGATGGGACATGACTGAAATTATAGCTCAGATTAAGGACATTAGAAAATTATTTAGTCCGAGAAAGCCTGTGCCATTCTTTAGCACCACTAGTTTACATTTGTTTCGTGAATACGATTACATATAGCATTAAATTCTGATCCTACTGCAAGTAGGTGAAAGGACAAACGGAAAAGAAGCAAGAGAGGAGGAAAATGATGAGCACTACAAAAAACAGACAAATTTTGACCCAAATAGGAGCAGGAAGATGGACAATTGCGCGTCGTCTGGTCTCGCGCTCCAATTCCCTTTTCGGCCTCTAGCGAAAGGCGGGAGAGTGGGAGGGGGCAGGCAGGGGAAGCCGCCGCCCTCTCACTCGTCGGGAAATCGAGGTTCGAACGGGCGAAGGAAATTAGACCACTTGAAATGACGGTCTATCTGCGCTCCTCCTATAAGCAATTAGCCGTCCATTACGCCTCCCGGGTCACTTCTGCGAGTATCGGTTTTCAGATTCAAATTACAGGTGTCGCGGACGATTATTAAAGAGCAATAACGCAAAAACAGGGCAGCAAATAAAATTGGAAAATGGCGGCCCCGGTGGCCGACGAGAAGGTGCAGCGAGGCTCCGTGAACTGCCCTCGCCGCGTCGCGCCGTTCCACGCTTCCACTTCCTACTGCGAAGGCGTGGGCTTCGATGACGCTTGAGGGCTTGCCAGGGTTAAGATTTTCGTGACAGTCTCCAGTCAATTTTTATTTCTCTCTTTTATTGTTATCATTTGATTTTTTTATACACACATCAGTTCATTGAACTATGTGATGGCTTAATATATTGCGACCCACCCCTCGCCGGCTAGCTCAGAATGGGTTTTCAAGGTGGGCGCAAAATAAAAAAATACAATTAGAATAGCGGGGATCAGGGTCATGTGGGCCGTTGTGGATTGAATGCACTTACACAGAAACTCAAGTCGAATCACTTTCCACTTACTTAAGTATATTCTAATTAAATTGCTGTTACAGTAAATGAACATAAAACACTTTACATATACAAGAATTTTGTCTTGCTGAAAAAAAGAAAACAACTTACACTCTTAATAATTAACTACACTGTTTCCTTTCTCTCATTTAAATCAATTTCAAAGAATACTTAAAACTTTGCCTAATCATTCCAGTCGTAAATTTCCTAGTTGCAACTTTACAATTAGCTAAGTTTTCTTGAAAGAAAAGATTGATTCTATTTTTCACAGAATATCGGTATAAAGAACCTGTACTAATACTTTCTTTCCGAAACAAATTATTCCTTCTAATATCTACAAATTGTTCAAGTTGGCACGACCTTACTGTGTCTTCTCACGGCGTAGAGAAATCTGCGGCGTCGACTCTTCCAATCGCTCGATGTCCTTGTCCTTGCAGCTCGGTCGGGAGCAAAGCCGCCCCTCTGCAGAACCGCACGGTCGCCCCTTTCCAGTACCGTTGTTCAACTCACGATGTGGCCTCCGTCTCGTTTTCCGTTGATACTCTTTTCGTATTCTTTTATAGAATGTAACTAGCTTTTAATTCCATATTTAAAAGAATCTACAATACGACAACTGAGTCTATTGTATAAGAAGAATAAATATAAAAATAAAAAACTGCAAAGAAAAGAAATGAATGGCCTCGTTAGTTTCATGCTATTCACACTCCTCTCTCTTACAAAGATTTTAAATGCGTCACTTATACTTTCATCCTTTTCCTGATGAATTGTTTTAATGCATTGTAATATGATAATTACCTCCTCGAATGTCTTGAAGAGTTTTTATCGTAGATGCAGTCCTGAAGTCCGTAGCAGTACGAGGTGCCGCCTTCTCGTGATCGGTAGGTCCTCACTCTCCAGCTGTTACTTCAGAAAAGAAAGCTTTCTTTCTCCCGACTACCGGTGTCGCATACTCTACCGAGACGCTCTCTTACGGATATCGTTCGTAGTTTCCATTTTCGGATTGTATTCATGCGCGTTGGCGCGCGTTCAAACAGCTTATCTTATTCTTGAATATTGATGTGCTCCGTTTTCCGAGACCTCGGCAAAACGGATGGTCACAATATATATATATATATATATATATATATATATATATATATATATATATATATATATATATATTGGTTTAGTGGTGAGTTATAGTTGACATTTACATAATTGTCACATGATTGAAGGCGTTGTCATTGTCAACAATACTATTTATTTCAATAAGAGCAGCTTTTGATGGCTTAGCCTTCATCATCAGTTTTCTGATACAAGAAAAATATAAACAAAATTAGAATTATAATTAGCTCTTATTGAAATAAATAGTATTGTTGACAATGAAAATGCCTTCAATCATTTCAATTAATAAATATATCTTAATAACCCAACTTAACACTAATACAAAGGTTGAGGAAACCATGATGCCACCTCATAGATTCTGTTCCAGTCAAATACTCAACAATTTATTACATCTATAAATTAAGAATATCCGCTTCTAAATGTGAACGACGGAAGTACTGAATTGTAGTTCTAGAACAACGTAGTTTAGTATTAAATTTAGTGTCTCTTATGATGTTTCATTTTCGTAAGTTGGCAGTAGTTTAGGGTGACTAATTTTCTCTTTCTGCATTGAATATCAATCGGTATTTGTTGAATCTAAGTAATTTGTGGCTAAGTGTATTACAAAACTTAAACTCAGGACTGTTTCCGATAACACGCGAAGCAAAATTGCAGACAATGGCATGATTTGGATTAGACCGAGAGGAAATTTTAATTGATTTTCTAGTTGTAATCAGGGAACAGATTTACATGGACTAAAAATATATGAAACATGTAAATATTATGTGGCTATTTTTGTCAAAATATGGAGTTAAATATGGACTTAATATGATAAAAAATGACAATGGTAAAACAATATTTAATTGTCAGTTGATAAACAATCTTTTTTAACTTCTAAAATGTAACTTCTGATATTACACGGGCTGATTGTCCTACTTTTGACATTTTACACTGGCTTAATAGAGAGATTATTAGAACTGAACCAACGCGTATTCTGACTGGATTGTAACTGACAACGAGGAGCTTTGAAAGTTGAATTCTGATGTCCTAGTCTCTGTGACGTCTTACGTTTTCCGGGTGGCAGCCTCAGATGGAAGGAGAAGGGGTAGTGTGGATACTGAAACGAGGGGAGTTTCCCAGAGACCATCGACGTTTCAATGTCATCTGTTTAACAAACCCAATAGTTCATCTACTTGCGGCCTCTTCATTTCGCGGGACTCTCAGACCCCTCAGACAGGGCCTCTTCGACGAAGAGTGGATGTATTCTTCACGTAAATTAAAAAATTAACAGTTTCTTAACTTGCTTTCCCATTGGCAATTGTTCCTAAGTTTCAAAAAATCATTAATAGTTAAGGAATTACTGGAAATTTTTAAGATCCTTTTGTTGAGATACATTTTTAATATTCAATGAAATTTCACTGTAAAACTTCATTTGGTACATGGACTGATTTTATAAGACATATGGGAAATATATGAACTTTTATTCAAATATGTACCAAAACCCAAAATATGGAAAAATATGGAAAATAAAAGTATCATTTTTCAACTCTACACATTGCGAAACATTAAGATAATGCACATTTGTATCGATATTATCTTGTTTAGTAAATATGTATTTACATAGAAATGCGTTGCCTGATTGTCAGTCTAATAATCGTGTTATTAAATTATCCCAATAATTCTTCAGACAGTTATGACATTGTTGTTTTTTATTTTCAATTGCTCAATTCTTCATTTTGTAATACGTTTCGACCATGACCATAACCATAAAACATAAATGTTTCCAAAAATATTTTTCAGTACTTGAAAATGAAAAAGGCGTCGAATCGGGGTACAAAATGAGGAACTGAGGAATTGAAAATAAAAAAACAACAACAATGTCATAACTATTTGAACAATTATTGGGATAATTTAATAATAAGGAAATTTTTAATTTTTTAAAAATAATTTTTATCTCAAAACGGTTCCAATTTCTTTATAATGTTCTTCTCGTTTGTATCACAAGACGTGAAAAATTGGTCCCAATCTTATTTCGGGCAAAATTTCTTTATTTTCGAAAATTGCAAAATTTTAACATTTAAAAATTACAAAATTGAAGATAGAGATTTCATCATTTCATTTCACAAATCACATCTTTTAAAATGGTCATGTACAAAACCAAGTTGTTTTGCATAATTTGAGCTTGAAATTTATGCAATTTATGAAAAAAGAATGGCGCACTGTCATTTTCGTTGAACTCTCTGACTGTCGAAAATTGGAGGTTTATAAATATCATTAGAAAATTTATGCTCATGTACGGCCACTAGTTTTTATCAATTACTCCTCAGAATGTCCGGTGATGTATGTTTCACTTGATATCACATGATTTCTTGGAAAAAAATTTATTGAATATAAAAAACAAAGGTACATCGACTGCATAATTTCTTCAATATCTTAAAAAAACATATGCCCGCAAAAGTTACCCCATAGGAGCTTGTGCTAATTTAAATTTATTTTATTAAAAAATTAGGCCAGTAAGGTCAACATTTTTCTTCGTCTTAAAGAACTGGCATTTTACTTTCATGTAAAGTATATTTTAGGGATACTTCACAGTGGTCGATCGAAGAATACCATATCGCTGTGACGCGCTTAAGTTATGATGAATACGAGCTGGTCAGGAGTGTAACGTGCTTTGGTGATCTCCGCTAAACCAACATCTAGCATTCAGATCTCTTAGAAAGTACTTAAATGACTTGCTGAAGATTCAGTAATTCCTTGATAATTGATATTCTTTGTGTTTGGATGCGTGAACTGCTGTGATAATTATTCCCTAAATGTAGTGTTTGTTGTATCCCAGTTGAGTTAGTGGCAAGATTTTCGACACTACCTTGTCAGCTAAGTCGAATTCAGTCGCTGTCTGGAGGAGAATTCTAAAGGCCGGCTGCTCTGATCGGTAGTTTTCCGTGGTTTCTCAAATCCACACCAGGCGAATGCCGGAGCAGTACCCCAACAAACGAGCCACGGACCGCGCGCGATCTTCCTTCCTCTTCCTTGTCCTGTCCTATCCTCACCCCTTACACACCCACTTACACTAACATGCACTACACTACCACACATGCCAGGAGACCGGCCGGGGACTTAGAACTTGTCTCGGCAGAGAGCAAGCAACTTATTCCTCTGCGTGGGATTCGGCGGCTGTGTTATTCTGCACAGCTCCTGTGCATCTCCTGCTGTTCCAGTATGAGGTATTCATGTTAGAATGACAGATGAGGATGATCACAGCTAAATTATGCTCCTAGCTGTGTTGCTAGTTTTGTTCATTTATTAACGGGCGCTTTCATTTCAATGAATACGGTCTACCGTAAGTTAAAAATGTTAGTTAAAATATTTTTACTGGTTATTGCATAGTCTCATTCAACAGTAGAGATGATAAGGCAGCGCAATGGTCAAGACACGTTTGCTGACCTAAAGACTCCCGTTGCAAACCACAATTTAGTTAGAGATTGTTCGCGGTCATATTCACTCAGGTCAATTATTTGCCCACTCAGCCACCTTCCCACATAAGCACAATATTTACTGGTGTTATTATCAGTAAATATTGTGTCAATATGCCATTGAGCCTGGCTCTTTATATGTCAGCTTTACCCCATTTCCAAAATTTTAAGACATCCAATGACTCTTAGAAAACTTGTTCAAAGGGCTTTGAAAGTGGGTGGTAAATGCCGGAAATACGAATATAATACACAAAGGAGTCCTAGCTTCCTCTGATCCTGAAACTCAACGCATGTAAGTGCAGTAAATACGATGTATAAAGGGAAAATAAACGCAAAATTCATCAGCAACTGTTTTTAGACACATGGCTGGCGGGACAGATGTCCGCGTGGCCGAATTGAACTGAATTGAATTGAATTTGCCTTATTTTACGTGGCAAGACTCAGGCCATGAGGCCTGCCCTTCCGTCTGACCACGCAAATTCCGTTACGCTCCTTTCAACAAGAGAAAGAAGGTATTACTTGGGCGATGAAACAGGCGATTTGAATTTAGCTCAGAGGCATCATTTAGGTTTGAGGATCTTTTACATGCAGTAAATCTACTAACATGGGACAGCCGGCTTTACAATGGAAAACCCGCGCTGGTGATTCATGTGTCAAGGGCCACACCTTGTTTTTATCAAAATATATTATTACTCTTCATCCCTATCTTTTAATAAGAATCACTGTTCACATGTCGGGACCTAAACGTTGTTCATGTTACGACGAATTTCGTGTAAAGCTAGTTCTTGTTAGCGATGGTTTACTGTATCCTGTTCCTCCTCTTAAGTTTAATTATATTCCACCTCAAAGTACTATAAGCGCTATGAGTACTATTTAAGAGTAGCACCAACGGACGAATCTACATGTCTAAATTACATTCATTGCAAGAAGTCACCTGAAGGAATGAAGTCGTCCCTTCTAGAATATTATTTCTATGAGTATATTAACTGAATGTCATAATAAAAAGACATCCAGCTTCCTTTCTCACCTTGATCAATCTTGATTTTCTCCCTTCATTTCAATCTCATGAAGAAAAATTTTAAAAAGTTCATTATGATATGATGATAAATGCAATGAAATATATTTTGAAATTAAATGTCTATAATCTCAGAACTAATAATGAACGTAATGGCGTCAAAGAAAATATCTTCTAGTGTATCTCTTTTGCTCTTACTCCAAAACGCGGGGCTTTCATACCCTGGACTTTCTTAGTGACAATTCCCGAAAATTTTCGACGATTTCAGTTGCGACGAGCAACTCCTTGAGTATGGGTCTGTGACCGCTCGCTAATAGCATTTGATAATTTTGTAATTAGTAATTTACATTGGTATATTTGGTATATTTTTGTATATTTTTTCATTTTGGGGATAGTAAGTAGGTATTCGGGTAACCCTTACTCAAGGTATCTTAAACTCAAAGTAGGGAGCAGGCCTACAGAAGTAATGCATATAACAAATATAAAAAGTTACCAGAAAAGATCGGAATTGCTATTGCTATGCTTAATTTTCTTTACATATAATTCTCGACTACCATCTGTAATTTCAGGGGGATGATAACTTTAATATTTTAATAACATAAAACATTTTATATTTACTTTTTATTTATTTATTATTTACTTTTAAAAGACCAAGAAATTTCAAAACATGTTGATAATGTCTAAAGCACCCCAATAAACAAAGTACATCATTTCCAGTCTCTCTTAGCATTGAAACTGCTATAAAATTCAGTGAGATAAGAGAGCCGTTAGAGAAACAAAAAACAAAAACAAAACAAAAAAGATCAAGCTGAACCTTTCGAACATACATTAAAATTAATATTAATTTTTGTATAATTTAGGCACACATTACTTTGTATAATTTCGCATTAACGTAAACAAAAATACTGAAATGATTGTCAAACGATGTCAATGATCGCCAAACAATCTAAACAATGAACAAAAATTACCCGACCTCTTCACAGAAATGACGCAACATAAATTTCAAAACACTGCAGAGAAGACAAAGAGAAAGTCGCGCACGTGACATATGGGCAACAACTAAAAGCAACTGAGGCACAAAGGAAAGCGAGCTACAAGGGCATTCGAGACGCACCTCGGTCGGGGTGACGGTGGTGGCGGCAGAGGCGGAGGTGGAGGACGAACTGGAGGCGGAGGAGGAAGAGGAAGAGGAGGCCGTGGCGAGGCAGTGGCGGTGATGGTGGTGGTGGCGGCGGCGGAAAAGGAAGAGGCGGCGGAGGAGGAAGAGGAGGCGGAGGAGGAAGAGGAGGGGGAGGAGGAAGAGGAGGCGGAGGAGGACGAGGAGGCGGAGGAAGAAGAGGAGGCGGAGGAAGAAGAGGAGGCGGAGACGAGGAGGTGGTGGTGGTGGTGGCGGTAGTGTAGACGGAGGCGGTGGTAGTGGCGGTGGCAGAGGTGGAGGAGGAGGCGGAGGCGGAAGCGGAGGCGGAGGCGGTGGCAGTGGCAGTGGCGGAGGCGGAGGCGGGGGCGGAGGCGGAGGCGGAGGCGAAGGCGGTGGCGGAGGCGGTGGTGGTGGCGGTGGCGGAGGGCGGTGGCAGAAAGGGAGGCGGAGGAGGCGGAGGAAGCGGAGGTGGAGGCGGTGGCGGTGGCGGTGGCGGTGGCGGTGGCGGTGACAGTGGCGGAGAGGGAGGCGGAAGAGGAGGAGGCGGCGGCGGAGGCGGCGCTGGCCGTCGGCGCCCGAAACAATGAACTCTCGTCGCGTCATGCGTGGGCCGTTTAGGCGACAGGCTACGGTCTTTGCCTCCTGGCCCGCTTGCACCCCACCCCTCCAGGCGGTGCCACTGACTGAGAGAAGAGCTGCTCTGCTTTGGCAGAGGTAGATAGACGCAAAGGTCGTGATGACAAAGGAAAGGCCAATGTGAGAATTACAAAAATATAGGAAGCAGTAGTTTACATTGGTGATACAATTGACATGTGAGGCTACTTTATATAACGTGTTTTCCATGAACATGTATTTTTATGATTCCTACTGATTTTAAGTATCCATTTTCAAATTATTTAAAAATAGACATTATTTTCATGTTCAAATAATACATACAGGTAAAATATTTTATCGATTTCATTGATAATTTATTTGTAATTTAGATATTTTACTCTCTGATAAGAAATAAAAGGAAGAGTTGTCTTTCTTAATCGATCTCTTCTTTCATAGACTGCTAACTGCGTCATGTAATTTTCATTGCACCGATTTGCATATAAAATGAGTATGTCTTGATGACAATTACAACTATACAGCCGGGGGATCTGGGAGTGGCCATAAAAAAGTAAATTACAAAATAGAGGAAAATCATTATTATTCATTACGATTGCGTACTATGGAATTAAAAATTCAGGGTCAGAAGAAACGACTCACTTAAGCTCGTGTACACTACTGACATAAGACATATCCCCGCCCCTTGGCAAAAAATGTTTATACAATGGAAAAGTTTAATAGAAAATTAACATTAAATAATAATACAAATAAATACAGTAAACCTCCATTAACACGAATTCCAAGGAACCAAAATAATCGGAGTTCGTGTTATAAAATTCGTTTTATCCGAGTATTATAAATGTCCATATCACTGTAATCTTTTGCCGGGACCAAAGTTTTGTTCGTATTACGGCAAAATTCGAGTTAAGTGAGTTCGTGCTAAAGAGGATTTATTGTAGTAAAGAAAATGAAGATAATTCAAATCTCGGTTGTTCCATAAAACATCTGGCACACATGTTTTCGAATGAAGCCACTGTTCTACTTCGAGCCGTTTCAGCTTGCACTTTGAAGAAATGTGAGCGGAATCTTTTTGAACAGATTCCATTATATCTGAACTACAAGTAGCCCAATAAAATTAAAATAGATATGAATTTGATATAGAATAAGCATATTTTAAGGTAAAGTAGGATTAGACAGAACAGAAAGTACCACAATTTGCTTTTCTCTGAGTATTGGAAGTCTTCTTTTAATCAAAACCCATTCTGATTCAGATTAATAGACAGGTAATTGGAGAATAGATTACAAATTTATAGCGCACATCACTTAATTGAAATGAATGCTTTTAAATTGCTGGGTCACCCAAGTAGTCGAACTCTAAAAGCACTACCAGCTCAACAACACAGTAGCGACGTAAATATGTAGATCAGATGGCCAGGCAATGGTGCAATGAGTGTCATCGTTGGTATGAATTAAGTCAAACCCGCTCGCTACAAGACGGATGTTGATGATATGACGTGAGTAATGAAGAAGGGAAAGGTGTATGCACCATTAGCATTGCTAAGCAGGCCATGACGCAGCTCACACGCGACCGTGACAAACAGAAATCGCTTTAAATTCCATCAGCTCTAAGCAATTGCTTCGTAGAGATGAGAGGTTGTCTGTGACGGTCAATCCACATTAACCCTCATTTGGTGTATTACACTTTATTTTAACAAGATCGCTGGAAAGGAATATATACAAAATTTTATAAACAGAATTTTCGAAAATGCAACTATATTCACTTCATTGGGTACATTCAAATTTAACTTACGTAAATTAGTTCGAAATTCGGCCGATATACCTCTTCCTAAATGTTTATTTCAAATACAATTAAATCAAACCGTTCCTAATCATCTATACACGAAAAATACATCTCATCTGCTGAAAGAAAACTCTCGTCCCTTCTCATTTAAATTGATCAGTGGTATCCAATGGTTCGAAATTATATCAAGAAGTGTGAAATTTCAATACTTAATTGGTAGATTAATTTAAATAAGATATACATTTTAAAATTATTGACGTACAAATAATTTAAAGAGAGCATTTTTGGGGTTCTGTATTTAAGCTATTTTACTGAAATAAAAATTTAATAATTTTCATCAGTTTATAAGAACATAATTCATCGCAGCTCTTGAATTTTCCTCCTATTTGATACGGCTTTTGAAATTCCAATGCCTCTTGTTCGAATTTCAGACTGAAACATCTCACGATATTATTTGAAAAGAGTAAACATACGTCGAAATGGGGTCAACGTATCTCGCTCAAGAATATGATTAAATGAAAGTCTGTATGTGTGTGTGTGTGTGTATTCGTAAGTGGGAAGGTTTATTCGTTCGTGGGTGGGAAGGTTAAAGCAAGTTGACGCACAAGGGAAGGCTTTCAGCCAGTCCCACTCAGCCAGTCCCACTCAGCCAGTCCCACTCAGCCAGTCCCACTCAGCCAGTCACACTCAGCCAGTCACACTCAGCCAGTCACACTCAGCCAGTCACACTCAGCCAGTCACTCGCCGTCTGCCCGTCTCCGCCAGCCTCTCTTCGCCCGCCCATGACCGTCTGTCCATCTCTCTGACCATACCTCAATCGCCGTACCACAATCGCCGTACCTCAATCGCCATACCTCAATCACCGAACCTCAATCGCCGTACGTCAATCGCCGTACCTCAATCGCCGTACCGCAATCGCCATACCTCAATCGCCCTACCTCAATCGCTGTACCTCAATCGCCGTACCTCAATCGCCGTACCTCAATCACTGAACCTCAATCGTCGTACCTCAATCGCCGTACCTCAATCGCCGTACCTCAATCGCCGTACCTCAATCACCGTACCTCAATCGCCGTACCTCAATCGCCGTACCTCAATCGCCGTACCTCAATCGCCGTACCTCAATCGCCGTACCTCAATCGCCGTACCTCAATCGCCGTACCTCAATCGCTGTACCTCAATCGCCGTACCTCAATCGCCGTACCTCAATCGCCGTACCTCAATCGCCGTACCTCAATCGCCGTACCTCAATCGCCGTACCTCAATCGCCGTACCTCAACCGCCGTACCTCAATCGCCGTACCTCAATCACCGTACTTCAATCGCCGAACCTCCATCGCCATACATCCGTCGCCGTACCTCCGCCTGTTCCAGAGCGTGGCGAAGACAAGAAACGGCAACCAGAGTGGCAAGTGGCAGCAGGCGCGTGTGGGTGTCAGATCGCCAGCGAGAGGGGCGGGTGGGACATTGTGCGATCGGGAGCGCGGGCGGGCAGCGCGCAGGGCGGTGGGCGGTGGGCGGGGGGCGGCGCCCGAGAGAAAGCTGCCGCTGCGCCGCGCCGCCTTGTGCAACGCCATGTGCGCCGGCTGACGGCCGCCGCCGCCGCGCCGGGGGCTGCGCAACGCCCGCGGACGCCGACGCGTCAAACGCCGCCGACAGCCCGTCCTTCCGAGGCGCTGAGGCACCGCAAGCGCTGGACGGCTTGGGCCACACCACGCGCGCGTGCATCTCCCACCGGCTCAACTCCCCAAAAATCGATGACTGATTGATTATTAATTCCGCGCGCGTGAATCGCTAAGGTTGTTAGGACTAAGTGTAGGCATGTTGTATGGGGGAGGTGGCTGAGATCTTGCACCGCTGGATGGCGAGATCCGGCACTGACCTGCACATCGCCTAGCGGGATTTTATCCCCAACCAGGTACCCCCTACCAGCGGGGCACCGCCCCAGCCGGGACGAGCTTAACCTTCAAGCTGGTCTCCCGACATATATGATAGTGTAGTGCATGTAAGTGTGTGTAAGTAAGGGATGAGTATAGGACAAGGAAGAGTAAGGAATGATCACGCACGTTCTGTGGCCCGTTTGTTAGTGTACTGCTCCGGCATTCGCTAGTTGTTGATTGGAGAAACCACGGAAAACTACCGATCGGATTATCAGGCCGATAGAATTCTCCTCCAGAGATCGTCTGAATTCGACCTAGCAACGTAGCAAGTGTCGAAAATCCTGTCACCGCAGGGACTCAAACCCTAGGACCCCCCGGTGAGAGGAATCATAATGACACCAACTGATATCCTGAGCTACTTAAGCCGGTGCAAAACTGCAGGCAATTTAGCCTTAGCTAATTACCTTAGGAAAACAGTGTTACTCACAGACGGAAGTCAAGGCGGAGACAAGACACTCAGAGAAACGGGAAGAGAGTGACTGACAGACGTTGGTAATGACACAATCGGTGGTATACAAATGGAGACAGTCAGAGTGACTGACGGGCGGAGAAACAGACTGATATATATGAGGTACCGACAGTCAGGCTGAAGAAAGGATTGCTGAAGAGAAGAATGGGTGAATGGAAGAACATATGGGCTCACATTCCGAGTCAAACAGGAAACGAGAGGAGGGAAAGGAAAAGAGGAATGAGGTATAGAGAGGTAGGAGGGACCGGGTTACGGAGCGATTTGGAGACGGAAAAACGGAAGGGCGGAGGAATGGACGCACGCATGGAGGGATGGAGATACCGGAGCATGGATATTTGCAAAAATCCAAAATCACATCGATAACAAGAACTCAAAACGCGTATTTCCAACAAACTACCGAGATGGCTGACTCATTTTCAGTGCTTTATTTAGTCTGCATTCGAAACTATAATATGCGAACGAGATGTTGATAATGATGTAGTTATGGAGGGGGGGATGACATGTGAAACGGTGACGGTGGGGATGTTGCAAAGTTAACGAATACACCACGGCATGTGCAGACCTTCAGAGAATGGAAATACTTTTTGCGAATGTGAATACACAGTTATAAGAAAAGTAGTTCCTAGCTTTTTTCTTCAGCATCCGTCTGTTAACATCCGCTACTGTTAAAAGATTTCAATTTGACTCTTACAGTAATTCGAAGAGACACAATACACATTTATTAAAAGCCACACAATACTCACTGAAGTTTTAAATGCCGTATAAACAGCTAAAGCTGGTATCGCCCAGGACACAAAAAAGCCACCGCCAACTCAACCGAAGAAAAAGGCAGAGGTCGTAATGAGGTGGTCGTGTTTGACACTAGGGCGGCGTTATTGTACTGAACCCGGCACGAATCGACGCATTCGTTGATCGAGAGTAGCACTAGAGCATTATCTAGCTTAATTTAGAGCCAAAAGATTATTCCAATTGCGCAACGTTACAAATGGAAACATGAGTAAAAATTATTCGTATGAATGCAGAATTATCATGGGAAACACCACGAGTGTTTTGGAAATTGTCGATAAATTCCCGACTCACGAAGCGAAGAGGGGATTTATCTGAGAATTTCCCAAAGCACGAATGGTACTTAATAGTAATATTTCACGAGTGAAATTATGTCCAACAGTGTTCCAAAATACGCCAAATATTGAAAATAACTTGAAGCTAAGTTTAAATCAGAGGTTATGTTACAGTACATTTCCGGTATATTGGACATCAACAGAGCGATCGATGTATACCCACCTCCTAAGATATACGAGTCACAGTTAATGATCGGCCAGTAGAGTGAAGCTATAAGAAAAATCGGATAAAAAAAGCGATAAACTTTTTGAGATACACCACCCTGATTGGGGCATATTGTAAGTACAGTTCAACACTATTGGTTTTAATTTCACGAGTGGAGTAGTCAACGTAATCTTAAATTTTGTTCCACCGTCCCTCGTTATTTTCCCGCATACAGTCCACAGACTGGAGGAAATTCCTCTCAAGGGTCAGAATATGTATTATACATTCAGTGTGCAAGATTGGCTTTCAAAAAATCCTTTAAGAAAAAGATGTTATCGCATAAAAATACGTGATTTACAGAAGCGTAAAGGTTTTTTCATCGCTCGCGATCATGCTCAGTAGCTAAGAGCAAGAGAGATAATTTACTAGTAGAAGAAAAAATATCCTTCTTCACCCCAGCCACGTCATTTTCCAAATTGGAATGTAATTAATATACATCATGAACTGTTGTACTGCATCATACAGAAAACTGTTGTACTGCACCATAGTATGTTATTGATTTGATTTGATTTGATTTTTTCGTGTTTCCGGGCACGTCAACTGCTTTGGTCATTAGTCCCGTTAGTTTGTTTTATTCTCGGGAGATGCGCGGTGATCTTTCCCCGCTGGATGGCGAGATCCGGCGCCGACCTACCATCGGTTAGTGGGGTTTCCCTCTAACCAGAACTCTCCCACCAGCGGGGCACCGCCCCAGCCAGATCAAAATGTAAGCTCCCGACCGGCCTCCCGGAATATGTGGTAGTGTAGTGCATGTTAGTGTAAGTGTGTGTGTAAGGGGAGATGATAGGACAAGGAAGAGGAAGGAAAGATCGCGCGCGGTCCGTGGCCCGTTTGGTAGGGTACTGCTCCGGCTTTCGCCTGGTCTTGATCGGAGAAACCACGGAAAACTACCGATCAGAGCAGCCGGCCGCTAGAATTCTCTTCTAGACAGCGACTGAATTCGACCTAGCTGAAAAGCTAGTGTCGAAAACCCTGCCGCCATCAGGGTTCGAACCTAGGATCTCCCGGTCAGAGGCGCTGCAGTGACATCAGTTGATGCACTGAGCTTCCGGTGTGTATGTTATTGATATATCCATGAAGATTGTTTTGGTAAAATATCTAATTTTTAAAGTTGTTATAAGAGTAATAATGTTATTTTATTTGTTGTTCTTGAGCAGTGTGCATGCTGCTTTTTGGAAACCTGTTTGTATATTTTTATTCAGCAGTATTTTTGCGGCCGTAGAATACTAATTTGTCACTTAAGTAAATATGTAGTTTGTCACTTAAGTAAAAAAAAGTAAAGATGAATGAATGGAAAATGAATTCCGAATTTAAATTCTATCAGATATATTTCCCTAATCTTTTAAAATCGTAATAACGCTTTGAGAACTTAGTACTCACCATTTGAATATAAATATACAGATTGATAATATCTATTCCATTTTCAAATGAAACAAAGTTTACTAGATAATTGGGTGTAAGGAAGAAATCGTTCTATTGTACATCATTACCGTGAATTGGCAAATACAGCGAATGGTGGATCCGTAGGTAATATATACACTGGAGGTGAATATCTATCACAGCAAAAGAGACATTTATAGACTTGCGCAAGGCTGGTGCTTGGACGTGAGTGGATTTTCCTAATCTGTCAGGGAACATTCGCAAGGATGTGGTTTCCGTTTACAGATAGACTAACTTCCTCATGTTAGATTACGCGTGTGTGCAAAACAAGATGAATTCTCATGTATTTCCTTCGTTCTTCTAAACCCGTTCGTTCATATTATTTATTAGCTATTTAACTTGTATGAGAATTTAGGTTTATTATTGAGTGCGTAAGGATGTGATGAACATGAACTAAGTTTCAATAAATTCGGAGATGAGATAACACTCTTGCAGTTAAACACGAAACACGGAAATTCAGAGTACACAAGAAAGATTTTGTAAAGGTCTCAGAAAAGTGTTGAAGGATACAGTAATTAAAACCATTTTATAAGCACTATTATTATCTTTTTAAATAATTTATTTATTGCGCAATATGTCATGGACTTCATTTACTTTTATATTACACTTTCATTTCCGTAATTCTCAGGAGATCGTTTTGGTCCTCACCTTTATGGAGTGTACCCTCACTATTTAGCACGCATTATCAGAAACATTCGAAGTTGGGTTTCTGCATAAAATAATATTCACTTTCCAAACAAATAGCTGGAAAGTGATGAATGTTCGCACTGGCCCAAATCGTAATTAATTAATGAACGTAGGGGAAGTAGTTCCCCTTGCTGGGAGGTGACCACAGGGGCTGCTTGCCGTTGTCATCCATTGGATGGAAAATCTCGAAGGATTCTTGGGGAAATGAATGAGGATGACGACTGAGGAGTGATATGAATGAGTTCAGTTGGGATATTGAAGACCTAAGAAGTCAAGCAGGACAAACAAACAAACAAGTCTTAAGCGGAACTTAAACATAGTTTTCGACTCTACCCAAGTAAACTCTGCGTACGTAGACTCTGCTCCAAGCCTAAGCGTCACAGAGTCTGACTGATGTGTTGCCCGTTTAATCGCGTTTATAATTGTTCATCGTTTGACAATTGCCTAGAGAAATAAAATATTTGCCTGGGACAATGTCACCAATATCCGATCTGAAGTAAGGCTCTAGAAGAAGAGCAGCAACTATTAAATGCCATGTACATAAAATACATAACTTGCTCACAATGATGGGTAATGACGCTCATAATTCAGCATAAACCTATGGTTTAGCCCAAACGTTATTTCGTGAGAGCACTCACTCTGGGACTGAGTGGCATCGCTTAGAAACTGACAAATGCCAACTAGCATTATGGAAATCGTAACCTGGAAGGAAAGATAATCTGATATTCACCCTAACATTGACTGAAGTCGTTCATAGCCTGACATAACCCAATTGGCACGGGGATTATCTTTTACCATAAGACCTGTTGACACACGAGTAAACTCCGTTTTGCGGGTTACTTCCGGAGTAACACTACAAAGCCAAGGATAAAAAAAAATTGCATCAGCCGTGAGGTAGTACATAATAAGATATGAAATAACCGTGTTGTCGCGCTTCATATACGCAATGATAGAATGCGATTGGAAACGATTTGAATATACAGAATGATCGACCGCAAAAGACACATAACGAAAAGGTGTAAAATTCATTTTTGTCCCCGAGTGGACAAAATACGATTTGAAACAATGCTCCTTATGGATACCCTGTCCCAGAATGATGTTACTCATAATCCAGCATATTCCAACCGCCATGGGGGCAATCGTTTACCAAAAGAAGAGACGACATCCGAATATATGCCCCACCTCTGAACGATGTCACGCAAAATCCAGCATGACCTAACTGACGCGGGAACAAACTTTTACCAAAAGAAGCCAAGACACTGGGATATATGCCCTTTCTCTGAGTGATTTCTCTCAAAATCCAACCTAACCCAATTGGCACCGCAACAATCGTTTACCAAAAAAAAAATGTCAACCCGGATATATAGCCTCTGAGTGATGTTGCTCATAATCCAGCATAATCCAATTGGCACACGAAACATTCGTTTACTGAAAAAAGAGAAGACACCCGGATGTATGCCTCGTCTCTGAGCGATGTCGCTCATAATCCAGCATAATCCAATTGGCATCGGAATAATCGTTTAGCAAAAGAAAAGATAGCAACCCGGATATAAAGCCTCTGAGTGATGTTGCTCATAATCCATCATTATCCAACAGGCATACGAAACAATCGTTTACCTAAAGAAGAGAAGACACCCGGATGTATGCCCCGTCTCTGAGCGATGTCGCTCATAATCCAGCATAAGCCAACTGGCACGGGTGCAAACGTTTACCAAGGAGCAGAGCGCGGAGAAAGTCCAGCAGCTGCGGCGGCGGCGGCGGTGGCCGCGAGCTCCTCCGCGAGTTTATATCATTCGCCAGCGATTGGCGCACGTCGCCTCCGCCGCCACGACGTGACGCGTGGCGCAACTGCGCACCGGCGGCGCTGGGCGGCGCTGCGCAACGCGTCTTCGGCGCAGAAACAAAGGCCCCCTGGCGCGGGGTCATAACGACCTCCTTAAGCGGCCGGGCGGGCGGGCGTGCGACCGGGCGGGCGGGCGCATGACGTAACGAGCCGATGGATGACACGAAAGCACTCGTTCCATTTAGAGGAGGCCTCCGACACTCGGGCGGCACTGGCCGGCCGTTGCGCCGATAGCTTTGAATGACTGCACTTTGCTGGGGCGAGAGTGGCATGTGAGAAGACATGCGAAGAGTGTGAGAATTGTGATCACTTGCCCAGGAGACAAGTGGAATGAAACCCACGTATCGTTCGACGCGTTATGGAGGTGTTGAGGGGTATTTAACTTCGCACGTGCGTGGCAGTATGTACCCTGCGTGGTCACTAATTCATACTATGACTTGTTGTATCAAGAGGATTGCTCCGAGGGGGGGGGCACTTATGCTTTTGCCTTTATCCGCAGGCCCCGCCGGCGCCCAAGCACACCTACATGCGGGTATCCGGATCCCGCCAGAACGAATTTTCCCTTCCCAATTAAGCCTGGGTCGGGCCACTTCGCCAACTCAGAGCTACTAGCTTACCAGGCTAGCACCGAAGTCAAATTAAGCGCCACTCACAATGCGTCAGGACAAGTTCCTTCTCTTTGCCCAGAGTATGGGCCACTGCCACGAAGAAGCCAAGTGCTCAACTGGGGACCGCCTGGCCTAATACCCCGTAATGTAGCTCGGGGCCCCAAATCCGTATATCTGTCTCAACATCGAAGCTATCGACGTATCGTCTGATCCGAGGCAACCTGACAAGGGGTTCACGCTTCCCGTGGGACTTTTATATGTCGGATGAGGAGCAAGTCCCTCGCCCAATCCTGCCCAAAGGTCGGTGGCGAAACACCTTCTCACTGCCTCTACTTTGAAACTAACGACGTGAGTACTGCCGAGAGACCCGGAACCGGGTTGACATCTCCAACTCTATCTAGAGTCTCAGGTATCGCGATCAACTCCACCTTGAAGGTATCGATGTGAGTACCGCTGAGGCAACCTGACATGGGGGAATTATCCCTGACGAACTTTAATGCGTGGGATCAGGAGCAAATCCCTCGCCCAATCCTGCCCAAAGGTCGGTGGCGAACCACCTTCACGCCGTCTCCACCTTGAAGGGAGCTTGGAGGGATTGACCTTGGAGGGACAGGAGCCCCCCCCCCCCGCTTCGACTCCCGTTGGCAGACAAACTATGCGATGGGTAGGCAGACTATGCGATGGGTAGGCAAACTATGCTGTGGGCAGGCAAACTATGCGGCGGGCAGGAAGACTGAGATTGGCAAACATACTACGCGATTGGCAGTCAAAGATATTGGCAGACAGACTATGCGATTGGCAAAGATATTGGGAGACAGACTGCGATTGGCAGACTGTGAATCGCGGGCAGTGTGAATGAGTGACAGGAGGCAGCGTGAATGAGTGACAGAGGACTGAAGGAGTGGACGCAGACAGGTTGCATGTGTGACTGCAGATTGAATAAGTGATAAGACTGATTGAAAGAGTGACAACAGGCAGTGTGAAAAAGTGGCAATGGACTGAATCAGTGACAGCAGATTGATTGAATGAGTAACAGCCAAGAGTATTAAGATCAAGCAATAGATTTCTTGAAATTAAAAATTGAAAGAAGAAGAATACTCATGTTAGAAAATAATTGCAACCGACAAAAGAGCAAGGTTAAATCATCCGAGCGTTTCATCTGTCTACGCGGAAGTCCTTCTCCTCGCCGCCCCCCCCCCCCCACCAGGTGCTGGCGCGCGTGCGGGCGGGAGGGCGTTCTAGCGCTTCCCCGTAGCGTCATAGCCTCCCGCGAAGCGCGGCGCTCCACTAACCCGCGCCCGAGATTATCCTCTCGCCCTCCGCCCACGGGGCGGCGCAGGGCCGGCGGGGGCGCGGAGGGCGGCCCCCAGGGCGGAGGGCAGCGGCGACACGTGGGCTGCGAGGCAGCCCCGCCCCCTCCCTCTCTTCGCGCGCAGATCGATATCGCGGGGCCCTCTCAGTGCGCCCACGGCGCGCCCTGGTGCAGTGGGCCCGGCGCTCCACCCGTGGGCTAACGCCACGTACACCATCGGGTTGTCATAAGTAGTCCATGATTTATTCGTTCACTGTGTAATTCTTTCTTTCATTCATTCATTTCTTTTAATTCATGGCCATTCACATCATTCATTCTGTCATTCATGCATCATTCACATGCCTCATCAGTGCATTATTCATGCATCATCCATGTATCATCCATGCATCATTCATGCATCATCCATGCATCATCCATGCATCATTCATGCATCATCATGCATCATCCATGCACTGCCATTCATGCATCATCATGCATCATCCATGCATCATTCATGCATCATCCATGCATCATCCATCATCCATGCATCATTCATTCATCATTCATTCATCATGTTTCTATACAATTAGAGACTATACTGAGCATCACAAGAAAAGTAACATTAATTTTAACAATGATACATAATGCATTAATTACCATTTGGACTAAATAAATGAGTATAACAATAACAACAACTATTATGTAACACAGCTTCCGGGTCAATGACCCCATCTCCTGATCAGGTTTTTCGTCCAGTTTCCCTGATCCATTGAGCAAATGCTGAGATGGCCCCTTGTTTTGCTTCTGGACATAAATGTAACTTCATTTTCTGTGCACGTCTTCTAGAATTCAGTGGGAAATACATTATTCAAATTATCGTTTCCATGTTGTCGCGGCAGGAAGTAATAAGAGCCAAAATTTATTGCTTATTTATCCTTGAAAATAGATTTTATTACATGGGAGTTTTTTTTGTTTTTTTTTCTCCCTTTCAAAATTCAAAATTTAAGTAGTATGTGACTTAGTGTAGGGATCACAGAATTTTGAAAATGTGCACACAATTCACTTTTCCCCATAGCACGTCATACGCAGTTTTTAACTGTTTTTTTACGTAAAATAAATAAA
>BLKR01001311.1:154308-308121 GCA_011170035.1 Teleogryllus occipitalis | reverse complement strand
CAAAGAACTGTCGTACTCCCAATCAGAATAAACTATAAGATGTTATTGCAGTATTCGAGAACACTGATTTTGTTAAAATATTTAATAGGAGATTGTATAATTTAATACGCGTTATACGGCACTTTTATTTTTTGTTCTTGAAGAGAGTGCTGCTTAATGGAAAACCATTTTGTATGTTTTTGTTCAGTAGGATTTTTGCTGCTGCATGCCACTTTTGCAGCTCACATTCAAGTAATATTTATAAAGAAGTATCAAAAAATTCCCGAAAAGCTGATGAATTGTACTTTATGTTTTCCAAAAAATTAATATTTGTAGAAAAAGAGCGTAAGATTATTAGAAAAAGTACGTCTAAATCAATCTGGCGCGAATGCAACCTGCAACACAAAGCCGTTTAACGCCTTGTTTCCTGGCACATCGATCGCATATAACTCGAAAGCTGGGCGCTCTAGGAACTTAAAACATTAAGGAGGCTGAAGGCCATGCTCTTTAGGTCATAATTTACAAAATGAGATCGTTTGGAATCTCTTACATTTTGAGGGATTGGGCTCTTCTGGATGAACCTACTCTGCGAAAAGGGTGATCAAAGACGATTATACTACAAATCATCGGGTAAATTAAAATTATATTCATACACGAGGGTTGGAGAGTAATTCATGGCAACTATTTTTGTGAGAATATGAGCACTGGTGGAAAATGTGAAATTTACACGTAAAAGGACAAGGTATGAACTGAGTCCAAGAACATTTAACGGCACATCAATTTTTGTGTCTCATATTCATTAAGGTATTTGAAAAGACAATATCGGTTTCAGGTTCCAACGCATTTTCGAGTATATGAGTCCACAACATTCCAAAAGCAACACACCCGTTCTTAAGGTCTTGCTAAGCAGATCCTCGAATACCACCGCATGTCACATCGGTCCGCACACTCACACGTGTTGCTGATCTCTGGTTGCTACGCGACCTTGAAGAACTCTCCTGCCCATTTAGCGACTGCCAGGTATGGAAGGGCGTTATTTTCAAGAGCTTTCACGAATTCCATGTACATTAGCGGGCATTTCTTGCATGGAGAACGGCTATCTTAGCATATGAGCACTGCTTGAAACGGATTTCCTTTGTCCGGCACGGTGGCAGTCAGACAACTCATTTCACATCGCTCTCTGTGCTAATAGACATACTCACAGAGCCAATTGTTGTTGGTAAGTTGTTAGTGATTCTGGGCACGTCAACTACAAAGGTCATTAGTTCCGTAAGTGTAGTGTATTTTTTTATCGGGAGGTGGCCACGATCTTTCTCCGCTGGATGGCGAGATTCCCGCCAGCCGGAACAAGCTGTAAGCTCCCGACCAGTCTCCCGGCATGTGTAGTAGTGTAGAGTGCATCCTTGTGTGTGTGTGTGTGTAAAGGGTGAGGATAAAACATGGAAGAGGAAGGAAAGATCGTGCGCGGACTGTGGACCGTTTGTTAGGGTTCTCCTCCGGCATTTACCTGGTGCTGATCGGAGAGACAACGATAAAACTACTTATCAGAGCATCCGACCTCTAGAATTCTCCTCCATACAGCGACTGAATTTTACCTATCTGACAAGCTAGTGTTGCAAATTTTGCTACATTCGGGACTCACACCTAGGACCTCCTGGTCAGAGGCACTGCAGTGACTTCCGTTTATGCGATGAGCCCCTCTCCCGGCGTCAACGTTTGTTGTGAACACACATTGAAACAGCATTTTTTCACACGACAAATAAAATTGTGTAATCCTATAACATTCTTTTAAAAAAATTACTTATGTTACAACCCTCGTATTAGCACATATACTTTCCACCCCTGGATTCAGGGATCGACCCCCGACCAATCCATATCTGTGGTGGACAATGCTACATCACTGATGATTTATCCATTCAATCGTCCCTGATCCCCAATAAATAAATAAATAGAAATCAATCAATCTAATATATACTTTTTTATACAAAGAAATACATTTTGTTAACATCTTTTTACCTTCATACGAATGAGCAAGAAAAAGTTATTGGAGAAGTTCTCCCTTTCTCACACGACAACTATGCTGATTATTATTTCTACAGTATGGACGCATTTTACACCTCTCACTCGCAATCTAACTAAACAATGGAAGACCGACTGAGTTAAGTTTACTGCCATTTTCAAAACAGCCCACGGTATACAACCTAATTTCATACTGTCTTTGATTAACGGATTCTATTCAGAATAAAATCACTCTTTAATATTGTAGTTGTAGAAAGACGCCAAAAAAATTGTTGAACTTATGTAATTTTCGAAAATTCAGAGATTGTAGCGAAATAAGATATTCGCCATTTTTAAAGAGTTAATTCTTAAACTCTCCCAGGATAAATTTAATAAAAATTAAGGCAATTCTCAGAAAATTTTGAAAAAGCTGTTAAGGCTTCCCAAAAAATAACTCCCAAAAATCAAAATATTAGTTTCAAACTCGCGGGATTTTGAGTTCATTTAGATCGTTAGGGGAATATCTATTTCCGAGAAACTCGACTGAACAAGCGCTAACGTTAACTTCAGACGGGTGGGCAGATGGACAGTTATTCGTCGCCAATCAATTTTTGGGTTTTAGGGACATGCAAAATATGGATTCTGATTACAAAATAGAGGCAGTAATTTACTACTAGCAGGAACAAGTTTTATCTACTTTTTCGTTACTAGGGCCCGGCGTTAAGAGTTTTTCTGTCAATGATAAGGCCAGAAAGAAAAGAAAACCAACTGGAAAGTAGTTATACTAGTTATGCAGTGGTCATTGACGATAACGTATCAAAATAATACACGAAATATTCTTTACAGAATTACATTCTAGAAGTATTCCGACGAAGACATGTGCCTTCGTAAGCGTTTATAGTGAAATAGGAATATAAGCAATAATTCAAATACATAATACTTATAAATTGCACTATGTTGTTATTGATTATCTTACAAACACAAACATATCTTCAAATTTGGCTTACAATCAATTAGAAAGTAATTTCATTTTAATAAATATCTACTATTCTATTTACTTATAAACGAACTAAAAGTAGATAAATGTGTAATTATTATAACCGTAAGAATTTTTTGCATAAACATTTTAGATTTTGGAAATAATATAAAATTTATTTTGACGCTGAAATTATATTATTAACACAGGAATTGTCGTTTCTGTTTCAACATTAAAGATTTTAATTCCTGTCACTTTAAATCCAAAAATGTAATTCAACAATTTTTGCAATTCAACAACATATTTTTTTATTTTCTAGGTTTTCCTATTTTGAATTACATACGTAAATATGAATTATTAGGTTGCAGTAAATTAATTGCAGTCTATTAATCGAACCTATTGTATGATAAATTGAAGTCATAGTGTGATTTCATTTATTATGTATATATTTCTCATTACATATTACGTTTAAACAGTCTCTGAGGTAATTCTCATTACGGTAACGTGCTCGTTACACCAATGCGCATCAGATTCCCAAGAAATGACTGGGCGTTGGCCTTATTACGACTATGAAAATATATAGGTGGCCGTGCATACAGAGGATCTTCCGACTAGATGAGAAGAGTAAGTGTTATGACTTCTGAATTCTGTGTTCCTATTGAAGTCACTAAGTAAAATAACGAGATTGTTAAGAATAATCACAATGAAATGGTTCTTATTAGTATTAAATATCAAGTTTATAATAATGACCAGATTCATAACTACTCATTTTTATGCTCACCTTTACTTTTTTGCCCTTACTTACCACCTTACAACTAGGAAAAAGTGTTGTAACCGTGGGTCGGGAAACGGCGAAGTTTCGACACAAAAACTCTGATTGCCGGGCTCTGGTATCCAAAAAGTGGATAAATCTAGATACTAAATATGAAAAAACTCTTATTGCTGATCCCTGGTATCGAAAAAGTGAATAAATCCAGTTGCTAAATATAGAAAAAATCCTGTAACACGTGGTGTAGCCAGAATCCTAGTTTTGTGCGTCCTTGATACCGAAAACTCGATTGACTGTAAAATATGTCTGTCTGTGCACAACGCCAGCGCATAAATCGTTCAGTCGATTTTCTTCGAAATTGATATTACCCAATAGATCTGGCTGGTGTCCCGGCTCCTGGAATTTCAAAATGATATTTTAATTCCGGGGGTACTTTACGTGAAGTCCTTCGGATATTTTCAAAACTGTCAAGTAAAATGGCTCCATTATTTGTTTCATTGAATTTTGTTGTTGCATAGTGAGAAGAGAATTTAAGAGAATGGTACAGGTTTCATTTTCGTTGAAATCTCTGTTTGTTTGTTTTTAAATTACAAAAATTCAAATTTTTTTTCGGCGTCTTCCTACAACCTGCAATACATTCCACATTACAGACTTTCAAAATTTCAACGAGTATAAAGCAATATAGTTGTAAGTCGATTGTCTGTTTTTTTAAAAACTGTAACAGATATAACTAACAGATTAAACTCTTGAAAATTTGGTCCCTCCTAATACAATTATTACGCATTGCTCTCTGCTTAGCAAGCAGATCAGTTGCAAAGACGTAACTGTTAGACATTATATAATAATTTACTGGTTACATATTATATAATTTCCCTAATAGTCTTAAAACATACGATACTAAAAATAACAGAACATACCTGTTAGTTCTGTAAAAAAAGAAATGATAAATAACGTATTATAATAGTCGCAAACGAAGGTTGTGGAACACTATGTGGTGGAAACATTTATAGTATTTGCCACAAATTTAAAGGGTCATCCACATATACACAATATGAAAGAACAAGCTAGAAGTGAGTAATATTTAACTGCCATATCTACAAATTTATTTCAGAGAGTATTCCTTAATTTAATATTACATATTATTTTAACTTTATTGAAAAACAAACATATAAAGTTGGAACAGTTTTTGAAGGCGAGTTGAGAACAAAAATAAAAAGTGTTTATATTTGCGAAAATGAAACGTGTTTTAGAGTGTTTTGTTGTTCTCGGTCTCTTGCAATAATGCGATTATATCAATCGTAAGAACTGTGTATTCGAATTTTCAAATACGTATTAACTTCGTTTGGCAGTATTTCAATATCTATTTGCGTGAGATTTTAGTCAGTTATTTATAGATCAGAGTTAATTCTAAAATTTGAAAAGTACACGTAGGTGAGTGAAATCGTTGTACGCGCATCATAAATATTATTAGTTTATTGTTAATAACTATAGAAACAATACTATAATTATTAAGTAGAGATTTTAAAAAATCTTCTTGCTCGGCATTTCTGCTTTTCAAGGGTCCTGATACAAAGTTTATATAAATTTATAGGCTGAATCATCCTGAAGTCTGAGTGTCAATACAAACTGTTTCGGTGAAGGTACGTTCGATTTACAGTTAACATGAGTTGTCAAGCATTAGTTGATACTGTTGCAATTATGTGTGTGTGCGTGAGAGAGAGATATTATTTTCAGATGGTTATGCAGGCTTGAAAATGTCCTTAGGGTAGCGTGAGTTGATTCTATGAGGTTGTCTGTAAGTCTTATCTAGATGGTGAGTAGCTGGAGATTCTGATAGTACATTATAGAAGGTTTTTGAAATCTTGAGAATATAGTCTTGAATGTATTCCTTTTCTAATTCTCTGTGTAGTTGTTGATTGCTTATGAACCACGAAGCTATGGAAATTTTTATGAAGCAATTATTTTGTAGAATTTGAATCTTACTTATGTGGCTATGAACTGCTTTTATCCAAACGGGGCAAGCGTTGGCTAATGAGGGTCTGATTACTGATTCATAGATTATTTTACCGCATTCAATGCTAGTATAAATTTATGATTTATTATGGGATAGATTTTTGTAATGATTGTGTATGTTTTGTCTACTCTGTTTCTGATATGTGCTTTCCAAGTTAATTTTGTGTCCAATGTGAGTCCAAAGTAATTAACTGATGTGTGGTTTGGTATCCATGGTATAAGTGTGTTTTGGATGAGTAAAGGGGAAGGTAATTTTGGCTTACGAAGGGTGAAAATATTTGCTTGAAATTTTGAAGCGTTAATTTTAATTTTCCATTTTTCAGTCCGTTTCGAAAATTTAATTAAATTATTTTGTAACTGGCCATGTGCGCAGAAGATATCGTTGTGGGATGTTGATGTTGCCTTGTTATGTAATGAAACAAAGCTGTTTCTGATTATCTGGTTGAGGAATATCTGACAAATAGTTATTGAAGAGGAGAGAGAGAGACAGAATCCTTGAGTGATCCCTGCGTCTATTGTTTGTTTTGAAAGTGTATTATTTACTTTGACTTTAAAGCTTCTGTTGGTAAGTAAGCTATGGATGACGTTATAGAGATATTGCAGAGTACCCACTTGTAACTTATTATATATTTACGATTAATGGTTTTGGTGTGGAAATTTATTGTTTATAATATTAACAATGATATTTTTGTGCAATACCAGTTTTAGAATACATACAATCACTCTCAGTCTACACACCGTCGAGATGAGATTGAGCTGCGGCGCCCGTTGTGTACGGCATGACTTCTCGAAGCGAACGAAATCTATCAAATTAAATCGCTTGGTCCACAATCACCGTTCGTTAATCTGTAAACTTAAAATAAAAACTTTACCTATCTTCTTCCTGGAGATATTTTCACATAGGGGTTTCTGAGATCATGAAATTTAATTCAGAACTTCATTCGTCACGAGCTTTGCCGTGATTAATTAGAGATATATTTTCAGATTGGTGTTGGCTCCATTAACAATTTTGTTCTTAAAAAGCGGTCACCTTAAGAAGGCATTCTTAAATATACTGATATAATTTTATATCAGTATACATCGAATAAGAATATCAGTATACATCGATGTAAGAATATATCGAATAAAACACAATTATTTAAATGAAGGTTGTCACTTAGTAAATTATTATTTCTATTATTATATACATAAGTGTTTAAATTAATATTCTGTGATAGTTTAAATATATACTCACCACAACAAAACTAAACTAAATTATAAAGTATCATTTTGTTATATTACTGCTATTCGGGGCGTCTATGGCTTTAATTTATATTTGAAGAAATTAATTGTGGAGAGACTTTGGATTGGTTTGGTTGTAAGTCTTCACTTAAAATAAAATATAAACTAGTGCGAAAACACCACGTACTTTCTGACCCGTATTTCCACAAAAAATTACGCGAAAAATACTTAAATTTTCGAAAAACTATGCATGACCTTACTTCAAAATCTATCTTTAAGGAACAGGTTTCATTGAGGGAAAAATCTCTATCTTTAATATTTTAGTTGTAACAAGACTCCGAAAACTTTTTGAACTTTCGCAATTTTCGAAAAATCACGGTTTTCGACGAACGTGAGACCAGCACCTTTCTCTTAAACGTCCTTCACATTATCCAACAACAAAATTTAATAAAAAACGATGGTGTATTTTTTTAATTTGAAAATGTTCAAGGGGCTTCATGTAAAGTACCCCCAAAAATTAACATATCGGTTTCATATTCAAATGGCTGCGATACCAGCTAGATCGATCGGGGAATATAAATTTTGGAGAAAATCGTCAGAACGGTTTAGCGCTAGCCTTTATCACAGGCGGACGGGCAAACAGATGTTCTGCCGTCATTCGTTTTCTCGGTATCAAGGACCCACAAAACAGGGATCCTGACTACAACACTTGTTAGAGGATTCTTTTTGTAAATTTAGTAACTGGATTTAGCCACTTTTTCGTTAGCAGGGCTTTGCAATAAGAGATTTTCTGCCAAAAATTCGCCGTTTTTCGCGCAGTATTTCATAGCTTTCTCTCTACCCCGCAGCGAGAAAGTAAAAATTAAGAATGAACTTCAAGATACGGCGAAAAATATACTTAGGTACTTGAAACAGAAGCAATAGTATTTAAGGAAGAACTCTTTACAAGAACGTTTATTAAAACCACAATAATGAAAACTGAAAAACAATTCCATATATTAAATAGAGCATTTGTGTGATTTAAAAAAATCTAGTTTATTTAATACCTTTGAGTCTGTAGTAAGGATATATTTTTGATTAAATAAATTAACCAAAAGTAGTGAGTATTTTTGATCATTTTTTGACGTGTCAGGATTCATTAAAGAAATAATTTATATTTTGAAGTTTTTGAGGTTTTTTATGTTGATGAATCATTTGTTTGTAATGATTAAAAAAGTTGGGCACATTATGTGTAATAAATATTTGTAAATTTAAATATAATGTACCGTAATAAATACTCTTATTTGTAAATGTAAATGTAAATGTAAATGTAAATAAATATTTGTAAATGTAAATAAATATTTTAGTAATACTTGTCATTATTTAAATAAACTTTTTATTAATTACTTAGGTATATATTGTTGCGAAATGATTACGTACCTAGAATAATTTATGAATTCCTGAACTCAAAATCTAAAAGGAAGGGGGGAAAATAAGAAAATTCCAGTCCTGGATGAAAAAGCGTTTGGTGGTCCTGACAAGTTGCCGTCAAAGCCCCCGAATTAGACATTTACTACGTACCCGAGTTGTATTTGAATATCATTTGCCTAAAATACTTCATTAAGATACAGAAAGTATTATTTGAGCTAAACTTTGGAGAGAATCTGAAGACCTTTCTAGATAATACCGTTCTTCTTTAATATTGCTTTCGAAATATTAAGTTGCCTGCTTAGCTCTAAATATATCGCTTAATACTTTGACCTTTTTATTCCGTGGTGTCTCTTACTACGGCACGAGATGCGGCACGTTCTCGACGTAATAGCTGATGTGCCTCCTCCGGGAATAAGGAAAGCCTATCAGGAGGGTTGTCACTGTCTCGGATCTGGGCCTCGAGAGAGCTAAGGACGAAACGAAAAGTGGATGGCTCAAGATGATCTGCTGCTTTCTCCCTTAGACCATCTCAGGGAGCCTATTTTTGTTATCAGAGGACCGTAGGAATACTGATCACCGTAGGAAAAAATAAAGTTGTTCATTATTGATATTCTTATCTTCAATCTTCTTCCTCTAGATTTGCAGAAGACTTTAATTGATGGAGGATTTGCTTTTCTTTAAAATAAAACGCTGATTGGTTTCAATCTATTTACCATTAACCCTCTTTTTTTACAAGTACATTATTGTGTTTTAGCATTATTGTTGTGTGATACTAGGAAGGTAAAGTGGTAATTTTGGAACTCCATGAGTATTATTGTTCACAAAAGAACACTAGAAAGCTAAATTGAAAAACTACAAGAGAATCCGCCTCTCACAAGTTGATTTCAGAGCTCTAGAACCAATGAATGGAGTACATTGGGCTACATCACTGCATTTGTGAGTTTCTCTGTTACATGTTTACAACGACTCTCGGAACGTTCTTTGTTTCAGTTCCAGAATACTCGATAATTTGGTATCGTATTATTCAATCTTTGCTCATCTTATACTCGTATATTGTCGAGTGATAAAACAATGACCAGGAAATTTCTTCTCAAATCCTTTTGATGATCAGTATTATTCCTGTTGTGAAATAACATCAAATTTTCTTCATCTGTTCCACTGTATGGAACTGCAAAACAAATTTAGTTACGAGCGCAAGCTGCGAGCTGCCGTCACGGATTACAAGTCCCTATTGAATTCAGATACCGCCCTATGAAGGTTTGTTCGTCCACCCAGCGAATGTAATCAATGATCCCACCTTTTTTCATTTTCTTCCTCAATGCGTTTGAAATCCATGGTCATCTCTTGTGCACCATCTCATTTCGTACGCCTCATTTCCGCTATCGATCTTCTCCGTCTCTTTCCCGACTTCAGGAGAGCTCTACCCGAGGTTTTGGACCGCTTCGCATCAAATTTACTCTGGTCTAAGGCCGTGCCATTCTGCTGTCCGGTTTAAGGCCTGACGTCCCTTGGGGCCGACCGCAGTGTCCCCTCTCGCTCCCTCTAGTTTACTCTGTGCCTTCCACCCTGTCGGTCGTCGAGGCGATATCCCTCTTACCGCAAATTCGTTGAACCCCCCCCTCCCCAGACCCACTCCGGTGGCGAAGCAGCGATAGGGCGAGAGGCGGTCAATGAGTGTGCAGTGACGGTTTCATGGAGCCCTAAACAAAAGGAGTGACTGCGGACGCTCAGAAAAATTCCGTTCTTGTGGAGTGGAGAAAACTAATCTTCATCATCATACTAATTAAATTTAAAAAATAAATAAACTAAATTTATTAATTAACTAATTTAACAAACTAATGACACCTTTTTAAAAAGGATCTTTAGTTTATGAAAACGAGGTCCCAATATTAATTTATTGCTTTGATCTTTTTTATCGAATAAGATGCATTTGAAAATTCAGATGGAATGAAAATATTAAACTTAGAGGTGTACAGCTTATCGTCATACGTTTTCAGAAATTATAATAAACAATTGATATCAACCGGATAAAAAATTAAAATACTGATGTGGGAAAGTGAAACAAGCTACTCAACATGGCAAAAAATTAAAAAATAATAATACATTAAATTAAATGTTTTTTAAAATTATTTATTAACACAACTTTAGAAATGTGCGTAGTGTAATATCTAACAATATAAATACTCAGAAATTAAATGTAATATTAATATTGTGTTAAGCCAAGAATATTGAGCTTTGTTTGAATGGTATAATCGGCCTCCAGCGTCAGAAGTCAAAGAATACGCGGTTAGAACAACCGATCAACAAAGTGTGATATTCCATGCTTGATGTCATAACGCTGTGCTGATGAACACGGCTCCGAACACATTATTTGAAGAAGGTTTGGGGAGGTTATGGATAGCCGTGTTCTTTTAGAAGGATGCAAGGATTCATTACTTAGAAAAATACTGAAGCGAACGCACGTATGCGGTTGGTGAGGTGCGAACGAATTTTCAGCGTAGCCTGGGTATTGTTTAAATGATGGTGAGGCGAGAAGTTACGATTAGTTTGAGGTTTGAGATCTTGGTATTGTTTATATTGTAGTATTAAATTGTATTAGGAAATTTTATTAATTTAATAGTTTGAATTTTCGAAAAAATAGACTCCGTGTTTCGAGGGGATATATATTAGGGTATCTCCGTAGATAGAAGAATATTTCAATAAGTAGCTGAATATAGTCAGTCGCCAGAAGGTGTTTCATACGAAACACAGATAGGGAAAGACGCGACTGCGTATTAATTTTGTGGGAAATATTAATTCCCATTAATAGCAAATCGTTGAGGACATTCTGGAAGTTGTAGTTTAGGCAAGGGTGCGAGAATTGGTGCAACAAGGATTCCATAGTCAACATTCTGCTAGTCAGCCGAGAAGTCATCTATATAGATTTTACAGTAAGCTTACGAACTTATATTCAAACACATACAGTGTTTCAATGTTCCACATTAAAAACACTTCTCATGAGATCAAAAGAATTTGTAACATATGTAAGAATAAACGTTAATTTTTATTGTTGAAAAAGACTGATAATTTATATTAGTTGTCATCAACCTAATAATTGGTTTCAGTCAACAGAACTTCCAGGAATCGTGATTCTGTATAGAATTACAGGTCCACACGCAACAGGTAAGGAGTAATATGTTGGATGTCGAACCCATGATTAAATTGGAAGTAAATTTAATAAATTAGTGTTAACATTGAGAGTATTTGTGAATTTTAGCAGGGCAACGAGTACATATATCAATATTAACAATAGTAGTGGAAGTAATCTCCGTCATAGTATTAGATGTTTGTTGAAATAGTATTCGGATTTGGCAAATAGAAAATATATCAGATAAGAGACGGAAAGTAATATCACACATAGCTAGCTCACCGTGGAGCACGAAAAGAAAGCACGAAAATTTCACAGTATTAATATAGTACAATCATAGAAGGAAAATTGAAAGAGAAACAATCGATATCAGTATAAAAATTTCATTGATTCTAATGTCAACACCAACATTCGTTTTTCAGATTCAAGATATGAATTCAAGGCATTTGATTGCACCTCCAATTTGGTGGCCAGGGAATCTAAAAAAGGAAGATAACTGCGCAAGCGTCGGTGAGAACACAAATACCTCGCTCAATAAACCGGTAGGAGAAAAAGGGCCGCGCGTTGCGTCCCTTCTCTGCGCGACCTAGCGTCGAGTCGCTTCCGTCACTCGCCTCCAGGCACGCCAACCGCACCCCGTGCTGCAACCCATCCCGCCCCTCACCCGTCCCGCTGCCCCCGCTTCCTCTCTCCCTAGCACACCTAAAGGCCCACCTCACTCCTTCACACACCTCGCCCCTACCGCTCCCGCTGCCTCCGTCCGACCCCGCTTCGACCACTGCCCCATCGTCACCGCCACCACCACGGTTTCCGTCACCCTTTCACCGCCTTTCACTTCAGCCACTAGCTTGTCAGCTAGGTGGAATTCAGTCGCTGTCTGGAGGAGAATTTTAGGATGCTCTGATAGGTAGTTATCCCTAACAAATCGGCGGGGAAACGCGCGCGATCTTTCCTTCCTCTTCTTTGTCCTATCCTCACCCCCTACACACACGCATACTTACTCTAATATGCACTACACCACCACACACGCTGGGAGCCCGCTCGGGAGCTTAGAGCTGGTCCCGGCTGGGGCGGTGCCCCGCTGGTGGGAAATGCCTGATTAGGGGAAACCCAAATAGGCGACGGTTGGTCGGCGACGGATCTCGTCACCCGGCGGGGAAACAACACCGCCCCCTCCCTAGAAAATCTACGACATTTACGGGACTAATGACCCTAGTTGTTGACGGGCCTGGAATCACGAACAATCAACCACTCACAGTCCTCGCTGCCCGCGTGTGCCCCCGCTTTACCCACTGACCAACTACCACACCGCCAACACTGTTTCCGCCGCACCCACCACCCAAGTCGCCCTCGTCGATTTCCTGCCCCCTGCAATGTTCGAGTCCTGACGGCGGCAGGATTTTCGACACTAGCTTTTGAGCTAGGTCAAATTCAGTCGCTGTCTGGAGGAGAATTCTAGCGGCCGGCTGCTCTGATCGGTAGTTTTCAGTGGTGGCTCCGATCAACACCAGGCGAATGCCGGAGCAGTACCCTAACAAACGGGCCACGGACCGCGCGCGATCTGTCCTTCCTCTTCCTTGTCCTATCCTCTCCCCTTACACACACACTCTTACACTAACATGCACTACACTACCATATGTTCCGAGAGACCGGTCGGGAGCTTAGAGCTTGTCCCGGCTGGGGCGGTGCCCCGCTGGTGGGAGAGTCCTGGTTAGGGGGAAACCCCACTAGCCGACGGTAGGTCGGCGCCGGATCTCACCATCCAGCGGGGAAGATCACCGCCATCTCCCGTGAAAAAATATGCACTACACTAACGTGACTAATGACCAAAGCAGTTGACGCGCCCGGAAACACGAAAAAATCAATCAATCATTCCTGTCCCCTGCCGACCTGTCTTTCCCCACTGCTATGACAGCCCCCGTCACCACCCCCGCGCCGGCATCTTCTCCACCACCTCCGCCTTCCCCGATATCCCGCCATTCTCACCGCCCCACCTTCCCAGTTCCCGTACAGACTTCCCGCCCTCTCCCCTTGCCGCTCACAGCCTTCCCCACTGCTCTCACTGACCCGTCGCCCGCAACCCACCTAACCACTCCCTCTTCTTTGTCTTTTGTAGCCCTCGCAGCTCGTACTGTTGGCCCCACTTCCACGCTTTTCCCGCCGCCCTCATCACCCTCGACACCCAGCAACCCACGCCATGCACCCCACCTGCTCCCACCGCCTCAGCAGAAAGCATCTCGGGTGCCTCAGGCGGACGCCGCTCTTGTAAACTGACTTTCGCAGGCGGTGCCTCACAAAATGTTGGTTATCGAATACGAGGGGTACGCTGAGAATTCTGCAGTCAATTCTCGTTGAATGGAATGAGAATTTTTCCGCTTCGCAGTTAGATAATGCTAATTACGAAATTGTTCGCATTCATTTTAAATTCATTAACCATTCAGAGAATGCCTATTATTTCCATGTTACTCACTGCATTCTTCGGGTAAAATATGTCATTTCCATTCCTCACTATTTTCTTTGTATCTTTTCCATATTTTCTATATTTCCCTTGTGCAAAATGAAATATACATAAAAATGAAGACTAAACGCGCGTCTTTCAAAAGTTTCTGTACCAGCATTATAAACGACATATTCTGTTGCAAAATCGTTCATAAAAAGGCCTTTTACGTCACAAATGATGTATAAGATTTTATGGCACGAAAGATTGCTTCATCAAACATTCAGCCAATCGCAACGAGAGAAACTCGGGGAGGTAGCGGTAAACGGAACAGTCGACCATCGTTTTCTCGCACAAATGTCAAATGTCCAAGACACCAGAAACTTGTTTCGCAAAGTTAAGTTTGAATGTCATACATACATTTATAATGCTGTTACACAAAAAAAATAGCGTATGAAACTCGTTTATAATGTTGCTTTATTGCATTTGTACAAATTTGAAAACTCGCTTCTAGCGCCGCTCATTTTCAAAACTTGTACTCTGCAATAAAGCGTAATATTATAAACTAATGGCATAACTAGTATTATTAGAGAACTTAAATCACTTTTCGTACAGTAAAATAGTAGTATATTGTGATCGATTTATTTAGTTTTAAATTTAGATAATTGGTACAGCCGTACAATTTTAATCTTCAATAATTTTCGAGAATTATTAAATTAGTAACAGTTTCCATGTTTATGAATAAGCACCAAGGCAAATTAATGTATTCTGAATATATAGTAAATTATAAATTACTGAAGTATAATTGAAATAACTCTCAAAGAAATATTTTAATGCTCCCTTTAGTAAGGAAAAAGAACGGAAGGGAGTAGAGCAATTTACAAATTCGTGAACTATATTACACCGAGAGAAAAATTGTATGTAAATTTGGTATTATTAAAAGGTCAAATACATTTCAATTTAAAGCTTTAAAAGATGAAAGTGAGGCAACGTAACGTATTATTGCAGCATAAACACAATTATAAAACGGTTTTCTCGAAAACGTTTTACAGTATTGGGTCTATGTTGAGATACGTCTGCTTCACATTAAACCATTTATTATTTTAAAATGGATTATAATCGTAAAAAGGGTTCCTTAATATTTGAAAATATAACAGCATTTTCATGTTCGAAACATAGTGATAATAACTAAGAATAGTACAGTTAATATAACCAATATTCAATATAATTTTAAACAAAATTCATACTTTATAGTACTTTTTAGTAGATTATCTTGAAGATAGTAGAAGCAACTATTTTTTTAAGATTAAATCTCTTCAGAAGCATATTCTCGCTTTCGTTAATTGCCCTCAAAGTGACAAATTCGTTTTGCTGTTGGCATCCCTTTTGGAACTCATCAACTCCCCTGCCATTTAGAGCCAATAATACCCCGCCGCATGGATGTTTTATTGAGCTAGCGGGGGCGTGGCAGACGAACGCAGTTGCCTGCAGCGCTTCCGCTAGCCTTTGCATCGCTAAATGTTCGCGCAAAGTTACGGGGTCGTTTTACAGCGAGCTTCGAGTCACCCCGCAGCGCCCTGCCCCGCCTCGCCACCCACCAGAGGCGGATCCATGGGGGGGGGAGCAAGGAGGGCCATGCCCCAACCCAAAGGGCATAGAATTTTAATTTGTTACCTTCCGGTATTTGGTAAAGTTGATTTAAATATTTCTTTTTCAATGAATGGGTATAGTTGAATGAATATATGTATAAAAATGTATGTATGTATATGTAATTATTTTTAAAAAAATATATCGTGTAGTATCACCTATACACAGGTAACATATGGTTAAAGATAGCAAAGGAAAGGGAAACATGTAAGGCTCAAGAAAAACAAATGACACAAATCATTAGTGAAAGGAAGTGCTAAATGTAAGTGCCCGTGTAAATACTAAAGTAAATGTGTAAAAAATAAAATAAAGTAAATGTATAAAAAAAGTGAAATCCAAAGAGACCAACAAAAGTGACACTGGAATGTATAAGAAAACTGAGTGCAGATAGTATTGAAATAGCAAATAGTGAAATGTACAGGTAGGCTGGCATTGGATAGTAGTACTGTAGTGGTAACACTAAATCTCTAAGGACTGCTTCACCTAAGGAGATAAGCAGAACCACACCCGCGTTCTGAAAGGAGGCGCCTACCCTTTTAGAGATTCAATAAGTTCATACCATCACTGTCATTACCATCATCATATACACACTACAAAATTAATATACAATATAATAAAAAATATTTAATAATTATCAATAATATACGATAGCCTCCTGCCCCCAATAATCGACAGGATCCGCTCCAACACCCCGCTCCGCCACGTCAGGCGCACCATGCCCCGCTACGCGCCGGCACTCCCCTCCTCCCCGCTACGCCACGCTCCGCATCAAAGGGCTTCGAGCCGACCCGCTCCACCGCGTTTAACCGCTTCGCTTCTCTTTGCGCCGACCCGTTTCGCCATCACCCACTTCCAGGCAAACCACGGTGGTCTCCGCTTCGCTTCGCGCCAATCCGCTTCGCGTCTATCCGCTTCGCGCCTATCCGCTTCGCGCCTATCCGCTTCGCGCCTATCCGCTTCGCGCCTATCCGCATCGCGCCCATCCGCTTCGCGTCTATCCGCTTCGCGCCTATCCGCTTCGCGCCTATCCGCTTCGCGCCTATCCGCTTCGCGCCTATCCGCTTCGCGCCTATCCGCTTCGCGCCTATCCGCTTCGCGCCTATCCGTTTTGCGTCCATCCTCTTACCGGTAGCGGTAGCTCAGTGCATCAACTGATGTCTCTGCAGCGCCTCTAACCGGGAGGTCCTAGGTTCGAGTCCTGACGGTGGCAGGATTTTCGACACTAGCTCTTCAGCTAGGTCGAATTCAGCTGCTGTCTGGAGGAGAATTCTAACGGCCGTCTGCTCTGATCGGTAGTTTTCCGTGGTTTCTCCGATCATAACCAGGCGAATGCCGGAGCAGTACCCTACCAAACGGGCCACGGACCGCGCGCGATCTGTCCTTCCTCTTCCTTGTCCTATCCTCTCCCCTTACACACACACACACACACACACACACTAACATGCACTACACTACCACATATTCCGGGTGACCGGTCGGGAAGTTAGAGCTTGTCCCGACTGGGGCGGTGCCCCGCTGGTGGGAGAATCCTGGTTAGGGAGAAGCCCCACTAGCCGACGGTAGGTCGGCGCCGGATCTCGCCATCCAGCGGGGGAAGATCACCGCCATCTCCCGAGAAAAAAACATGCACGACACTAACGGGACTAATGACCAAAGTAGTTGAAGCGCCCGGAAACACGAAAAAATCAATAAATCAATCAATCGATCCTCTTCGCGCCTATCCGCTTCGCGCCTATCCGCTTCGCGCCTATCCGCTTCGCGCCTATCCGCTTCGCGCCTATCCGCTTCGCGCCTATCCGCTTCGCGCCTACCCGCTTCGCGCCTATCCGCTTCGCGCCTATCCGCTTCGCGCCTATCCGCTTCGCGCGGAGCCCCTTCTCGCCAACCCGTTCCGTGCCGTCCGGCATCGCACCGCGCCGGTCCGCTCTGACATAAACCGGCGCTGCGCATTCTCACGGGCCTCGTTGAGATGCCGCGGCGCCACTAAAGGTTCTCGGATTGTTTTTTCGACTGCCGCTAGAGAGCGGTGAGTGGCGTGTGAAACGACGCCGCCTCGCTCTAGTGGTCTGCGCTGCGTCACAAGGCAAGGTATTGTTGCGTGCGGCTTCAGGATGCGTGTATTGGTGTGCGGGAGGCTGACAATAGAAAATAAAATGTGTGGGCAATAGTCACGGCAGGGAATGTGAAAACAAAAGTAAAATAGATTTTTACATTCTCCTGAGTCTTTCCAGATTCTTTCGCGGGCTTTAAATTTTTTTCTTGGAGCATTATTTTCTCTTTTGATAATCTTCTGAAAATGATGCATGAATCAAACAAAGAGATGGAAACTATTCGTGTATGTTTCTGTTTGGAAAACAAACCAATTTAATTTCTGAGACATAAAGAAGAACAAAGATTCAGTTTTCGATAGTATTTTGAAGGGATACATTCTGACATTACCAGCAATATGTAAAGGAGCACGCATGACAGCAAATAATTTTTCAAGTTCTAAAATGAAATAAATCATAACAAGTTACAGTTAACAACCAGTCCAGAAAAAAATGTTTGAAATACCTGACATTGTGGCATCGGTAATTTAATTTTTAAGAGGCAATGTCAAAATTAAAGAGAATAGATATAAAGTTATACATCAGCTATTGTAAATCCGAATTCTTTTTAATGTTTAAAAATATGTGGAACTCTTATTTACTTGCTCAGCACTTTTACAGTCCTCGTCACGAAGGAAGAAGTACGCATGTGAGGCAAAGTATGTATTATAATTTACTTAAACAATCCACCGTTGCGCTATTTTTAAAAAAAATTGACCTTTTTAAGTTAGCGCATATAATTAGTAAATAAATTAAATTCTTCCTAAAATTCATATTTATTTATTTTATTTTATTTATTTGTTTAGTTCTTAGTACATATTTATGTCATTAAAAAAAGCGCAATTTTGAAGTCATGCCCTGCTCATAATTCTGGTGGGAAGAATAATTTTTCGGTCAACTGCATTATCGTGTTTTAGAAACTACAGTATGCAGTTTTACGACCTCACAGAGTTTTAATTTTTCTATTAAGTATCTAATTGTTGTACTCGACCAAATTTTATTTTATTCCCTAATACTATTACCCAAACATTTTAACCGTGGGCAAACATTAGATGGGTTTTCAAATTAATAATTCTGTATAATCTCCGGTTGGCAAAGAACGTATTTGCCTTCCTACCCTACAGTCAAACAGAATCACTCTCGTCACGGAGAGAGCAAAAAAGGACGCAACCAACAGTAAGAAAAAAGGAAATGATAGATACGAATTTAAATTTCTGTAACGCCGGGTTCTCACAACGTCAAAGTACGGGATTTCATAGGTGGAGGGTCTATTCAGAAGGAGATATTTCCACTTTCAAAGAAAAAAAATCCCCTCCTACGATTGCAGAACATTAATTTTATGGAAGGTCACTTTCAGTTATGTTTATTTTACAGTTAAATACACTCTATTATTTCTTCGAAATGGTTCAATGGTATATTTAATTTCTTCGTGCTTTCGTTTCCTGAAAAACTGCTATTATGAAATTGGGTGAATGTGGATTTGTAGAAGACTGAGTCCAGTAAAATTACAGATTACGAATGCTAAAATAATATGTTTTCAACCAAAATTTCGTAGCAATGAAATTACATGATAAATTGGCTCAGGAAAATGGTAAATTGGCATTAATGAACAAAATTTATTATGACGCGAATAACGCATAACTGCATAACATTTCGATTTGTCAAATAAAAATCTTTTTATAAAATTCCAGAATTATATTGAATGTTTATGTACATTTAATAAATAACCGATCAAATTAATTTTTAAATGTATGTTTTCAGTTAACAGTTTTAGTTTAAAAAATGCGTGCATTAAAAATCCATTTGTAGTTAACAACCGTGCATTTCTAAAAAAATCAATAACGGATGAATTACCTACAAATAAGACGAAGTTCAAGATATTTATTTGAAAGAAAAGAGCACTATTACAATTTTAATAAAGCATTCAATTTTCATTTGGTTTCCTGTGCCTCTTGCACCTGCAATTTCATGAAGACGAGTGGGTTCAAAATCATTATTTTATTTTACAAACGTAAACTTTTGAGAAAAAAAGTTCATTCATGAGACCATTGTTCTTCAGTTCAATGAAATGACAAAAGCTATTTTTCATATTTTACAAAAAGCAAATAACTGCTTTAGATTTATCTTCATATTCACACAACCTCAAGACTTCCTTGTAGAAGTTCTGGTATCACTTACGGTCCTTTCATGACTTTCAAAAATCTTAAATGGAAAAGGCAAATATGGTAATGTACTCAGAAATTGAGATTGTTGGGAACTCTTAGTGAAGTGGTTGGTATTGTCGGTAATAGTTCCTTCATTCCTTTATTCTTAACATTCACACAAACAGAATAGAAAAGAGAGAAGGGAACTTATATTGTAAATTATGTAACAGAATCATTTAATAAACGTCACAAAAATGATGGAATGGGTGTGCAAAGGGAGAAAAAATATCTAAACATTATAAGTGCAGATGAAAATGATAGGAAGGGATAGTTATTTCTTAAAGAATTCTTAAAGCGGTCACCAGCTACCACTAACTGTGACCATCCCAATATCATCTAAACGGCTCATAATATGACAATGCAGTTTTCTCCCAACCACACTCGAAAATAAGCCACGTAAAATCATAAAGCTATTGTTCGTAATATTTTCATTTTTGAAGAAATTGGAACTACACATATTATTTTCTTTTTAAAGGATATATCATAATGAGAGGAATATAATGATACATATTTTGTGAATACTTGAAAAGTTAAATTGAATTAAAAATTATATGTATTTCAGCCACTTGAAAATACACACAACGCTGCGCTGGCAATTTCCTTTTAGTTGCCTCTGCAACGACGCACAAAGTTCGTCACAATCGAGGCAGGTGATTTTCTTCATGTAATCACTTCCGTGAAAACTGAATTGGAATAACTTCAACCGTTCAAAAATTACAAGAGGTGTGAAAGTTACGTGACTCACCCTGTATAATGCATACAATACAATACAATCGTAACGTCCAACTGAGACGGAATAAGATGTGGCACAGTTCGGCAGGAGTAAAGGGCCTGTCGTGTTCCGTTCTACTCCGTGGTGCTTTGACACGGAAATTCTTCCGAATAGGACACGTGTTCACATCAACGGCTGAGAGTGACTGTTATAATGACCTCCCAAAATATTCATTTTCTTCCTTGGACTTCCTGTCCATCAGGTGAAAAATGAAATTTATATTTATTTTAAAAATCAACATTAATTCAATTTTTGGAAAGTAAAAAATATCCTTAGAACACTAGCTCCCCGGCATATTTAGCATTTGCTACTTTAGTATTGTTGGATGAAAATTGTACTTTGAAAGGATTGTCATAATTGGTAGGACGGCCTTTATAATTCCATAAGAATTAGGATACGATCAATTCAGCCTTTGTTTCCCTTTCAAGAGCTGGCGTTGAATAAATCATTGCTCTCTTTCAGAGTTTCCGGGAGTCACAAGAGATGAACTTTGGTCTTTGCCGCTTTTGAGGCGGAGTGTATCTCGCAGCGCGGAAGGTGGTTCCAAGGGCCGTCAAACGCGTACTCGCAGCCGGCACTTCCCGCAGCCTGCGCTAACGAGGGTCGTTTGGATCATTTGGCCCCGCGGGCCATCTGGTGGCGAGGGTGCCTCCGCAAACGGCCTACCGGAGCACCCTTGTATTGAATCCCCCCCCACAGCCCCTCCCCGCCTCGTCCTGCCCCTTCTACGCCATGCCTCTCGACCTCCCGCCCCGCAATGTCCAGTCCCGTCTCAGACTTTGTTCTGCCGTCCTTAAACTCTTTATTTGAACTCTCTTCTTTCCTGCCCCGCCAACAGTCCGCTTCTGTTTCGCTTCCGCCCTGCTGCTGCCCCTCCTCGGCTCCACCACTGCCTCGTCTCTTCCCCGCCTCTTCCCCGCCTCTACGCAACCTATTCCCAGCTTCTTCCCAGCCCCTTCCCAGCTCCTTCCTAGCCCCTTCCCAGTCTCTTCCCAGCCTCTTAGTCTCTTCCCAGCCTCTTCCCAGCCTCTTCCCAACCTCTTCCCAACCTCTTCCCATCTCCTTCCCAGCCCCTTACCAGCCCCTTACCAGCCCCTTCCCAGTCTCTTCCCAGCCTCTTCCCAGTCTCTTCCCAGCCTCTTCCCAGCCCCTTCCCAGTCTTTTCCCAACCTCTTCCCAGTCTCTTTTCAACCCCTTCCCAGTCTCTTCCCAGTCTTTTTTAATTTCAAGTACTTGTGTTGAAAGTTATTGTATTTATTCATTGTCTTCTTTACCGTCATATCTCCTTTAATAATGCAGAAATTACTCATTAACTTAATTTCTACCCTTGCATTGGATCCCTTCATCTCCAGCCAGAAATCAAGCACTCCTTTACATCTTTGTGTAGAAGGATATTTCACTTGGGGTTGACTTATCCAGTAGAAAATAGTTTCCGGTTAGAAGTCACGATTCTCAGGAGACTACTAAATCCTAGGCAAAACTGAAAAGCAAACGGAAGGATTAATCTTACAGGAATCGCAGAAGAATGCTAACAAGTTTCTAGAACAAAACTTTGTCTTTTGGGAAGTTCAAGGCGGGAAAGTTAGCGAAACGCGCAACTTCAACACACGCGGAAGCAAACAGCGTAGTTCACGGAACAAGGAATTTCGCGCTCCCAAGAAGAAAGATAATGAACCAGCGGTATCGTTCACAACAGCGGCTGCACGACGAGGCCACAGATCACAAAAGGGAAACGAGGGCTTTAATTGGCCTCAGGGGGCACTGAAGACAAGAAAGGGCAAAGGAAGATGAATGGACGACGGGAACCAGCAGGAGCAAGAGAAAAATGACCATGTAATTAGATCAGCCTTGTAAAATCATTGTTCCTGATGAACTTTCATGTGGAGTTATTGTTTTTGCTATGCCAGAGATGCAATAGAGGGGCTCTATGTGTACCTGCTATTTTACTTCCCTAATTTTGAATTTAGATTCATTGTTCTCGGGTTGACAAGTGACACTGACAATTGTTACTCCACACTAAGATTTCATTTCCTTTAATTTAATTTTTCTATCAATTAATTATACTAGTGTTATTTTTTGTACGATTTTTGTATCTCAAAGCTAATTATTTTTGTTCGTAAGCTTTACAGATTTTGTAATACATATTAACATTAAAAATATATATTATATGGAGTTTTTCTCTGAACAGAAATTAAGCAGTTGAAATACTGAAATATTGGTTAATTCCGCTGATGAATGTAAAAATTTCAAGTTCTTATGCGGCAGGTGTAGTTTGTTTCTAGAATACTGAAATAAGACTCTTTCGTGATTGTTTGATATTATTTCATATAATATGATAACGTACTAAAATTGAGTAAATATTTAATAATCAAAATTCTATTCTAACGAATTCACTATTACTGATTTCATTTTGTAAAACAGTTTGCGGTGGTTAAGTCCTGGACGACTTATGTAAAAAAAATGCTAAAAAAATCGTGTCTTGCAAACTCTCTTGTAGACCAAACTCATTACCAAGTCCACAATGGGTTCTATTCGTTTCGATAAGCGACCATTCGTTCGAGGTTCACTTTTATACTTCTAGAAAACTTTGTTGTATTTATTAGACTTATTGAAGCCACAGGCCCATGATGAATACGGTATTTGAAGAAGCAACAATGTGTTATTATTTTTAATGAGAACCGTCTCTCTCATTATGAAACAGAAAACTGTGTATTTAATTGTCTTAAATAAACGAAGGAAGAAAGGGAAAAAGAGAGAAAACAGGACGGGTCGGGCAGGCGCGAAAATGCGGGTGACGGCGAGTGGCCTCCGGGCAAAGGAGGGGATCGAGGGCAAATGGCGGGGAGGTGGGGCCGCAGCTGTCGCTTCGCAGGCCGAGGTCGATGCGTAGGCGGCTCGCGCCACAGAGGGAGCGGTTGGGAGCCCTGAGGGATGAGAAGGGCGCTGGGCGTGGGGGTGGGGGGAGGGAGGTGTCCGAAGGCAAAGCAGTGCTTGACCGCTCGCAAGTCCACAAATGAAGCTCCATACATCAGCAGTATTCAGGATTTAGAGGCTGATTATTTCGTGTTTCCGGGTGATAAGGTCATTTTCCGTAAGCGTAGTACGTGATTTTTCTTTGGAAGGTGACGCTGGATGGTGTGATCCGGCGGCGACTTACACGTCGGTAAGCGGGAATTTTCCTGAACCAGATATCTCTCACCTGCGGGGTACCGCACGAGCTGGAACAAGCTCTACTCTCCCGACTGGTCGCCCAGCAGAAGTGGTACTGTTGTGCATGTAAGTTTAGGTGTGTAAGTAAGGGATGATATGACAAGGAATGGGAAGAAAAGATCGCGGAAACTGCCAAAATGAGGTCGGTCGCTAGAATTCTTCTCCTCTCAGTTTTGTACTCGTCACAGAAATAAAGATTTAAATGAGTTGAGAGTACAAATGCCATAACAATAGATGACTCCAAATACAAGTACAGAAGACATCGTAATACTAAAAACAGAGGAGCTGAACCAAAAGTGGGCTTGGATATGGTGAAAGAAAGGGCGGAGGTAAACGAAGATTAAGTGGTCGTCGCTCACAGACAGTCATGAGATGTGACCGTGTTTTGGAGATGGTGTGAGTAGAAAGGAAAGTTCAAAGGACGTATATTTCGACTTACGCGTTTACAATGCATGTTAATGTAAAGACATTTCACATGGAAATAGCTGTCAACACATCCTTCAAGCACACTCACAAAGAAGTGAGCATCAACACTTCATAACATTCCAAATTAACTGCCACAGAGCTATGCTTCATCCGTCTTTTGTTTTCATTGTTCGTATGTTTAGTTGCACAATTGTTTGTCATGATGCTGTATTAATAGAATACTAGCTACTTCCACACAACTCAACATTTTTAGCTCTTTCAATAACATAACTGTACCTAATTCGTCCCTAAGTTTAGATGGCTAGAACTATGAGTCATATCAAGAATCCTCATTACTGTGCGTGCATAAAATGTTGTTATAATTGTAACCGTTTATTACAGCACGGCAAGACATAAATGAGTGCGATTCAATCAAAGAGAGTTTAAAATACTCAATTCAATTATAAATTGATTTCGAGATTCTGCGAAATGTGTGTCATGAATGTGGGTGCCGATTAAACTCAGTCTTATTCTGTGTATTGTGGCTTAAGGTACATAACTCACTAGATCCGTTGAAAATTTAAAAAAGCAGATATTAAAGGGGGTCGAAACACAAAAAAATTACTTTTTCATTATCTGAAAGCTTTAAGCGTGTCATACTCAATCTTCTTTGTCGCTACTCGCTATGTCTTCTCATTCTCGAGTCATAGCGACCTCTTGGAAAGCTTGCGACGTCACGCTGCCATCGACGTTCCCGCAGCCCCGCGAATGACAAGTTCCGGTAATGCTTTTTCGTAATACCGTCCAGTTAATATTTCTGCACAACCCAATCCAACCCAACTCAATCGAGGAATGAAAAGGTAATCTTAATGGCCGTTAAGAAATTAACGGACGCCGCCCGTTAAGGAGCCAAGTGATCTTCACACTATTTATCAAACTTCGAAACAGTGACGTGCATTCCAGGTAAGCTAGGTATGCTGCGCCTACCCTGGATAAAAGACAGTTAAATGTAACCATTATATTTTGAAATCACCACTTACGTCATAGAGAATTAAACTTTGTTTTTAAAGTTCTGCCAATTAGGGTATTCTGGCTCGCGTAGGCACGCGGCCCTTCATTGTGCATCCAGGAAACCAATTTCAAAAGTACGTACTATTTTAATATAAAAGGTTATCAATGTTATATAAAAACAGAGAGGTGTGTGCAAATGCCAGTGGCGGGGTTGCGATCTATGTTCATAAGTTGATCAAGTGTAGTGAATGTGCCATTACAAGTGACCTAGAAGTATGTATGATAGAGCTGCATATTGGCGGTAGTAGCTTTCATCTGTGTAATGCATACATTCCTAATACGTTTCAGCTAGAATTTCGCCACCTAGACAATTTATACTCACAAATATCCGGCATGCTACTGATATTTGGTGATTTCAATAGTCACAACTTGATTTGGGGATCAAGCAGAACAGGTCGCAGAGGGAAAATTGTTGGTGAATTTGCGAATAATGAAGATTTTAGGGTCTTGAACGACTGCAGAAAATCAACATACTTCAATGCGGGAAAATATACATACTTCAATGCGGGTAGCGGCAACTCATTTTGCATCGACCTAAGCATCTGCACTCCAACTTTGGCGAGATATCTCAAATGGAACGTGATGGAGGACTTTCACAACTGTGATCATTACCCTATAACATTGACTACGAGAATTCGATTACTCCTGAGGATGTCCCATATGCCCAGATGGATATTTAAAAAGGCCAACTGGAAGTCGTACCAATACATCATTACAGGCAAAGTTCAAAACCTTAAGAAAGTAAACATTGACGATTCAGTACAAATAAACAATATTCTGAGCAACTTCTTTCCTTCCATTATAACCATTCCCCCTCTTAAACATGTCAGTATCATTGACTATGCACCGTGTACTATACAGGACATTAAAGCTGAGGAGCTGACAAACAATACTAAGAAGTCAAAAACTCACTCAAGAGATAAAAACCAGAATAGGAGAAGAAATTGCCAAACATCAAAACGACAACAAAGTACACACAGACGGCTCGAAAAGTAGCAACTTGGTGGGATGTGCTGGCGGGAGTTATCTTGAGGCAACTTGTGGGAGTTATCTCAAGCAAACTGTCCGACAAGTACTCAGTTTTGTCCAGCAAGTTATATGCCATCATCACCGCACTAGACCACATTCTCGAAGACAGTGAACGCAAATTTCTGATAGTAACAGGTTCCCAATTGGCTCTGTTGGGTAATGGAAATGCCTTTTACTCAAGAAATTCGCTAGCTTTAGACATTGTTAGTATGATAAGGAACTCGAATATTAAAGGTAAAGAGATTTTGGATGGATCCCGGCTCATGTGGGTATCACCGAGAATGAGCTGACAGACAGATCCGCAAAAGAGGCGACACAACTTGATGAAAGAAGTAACCTTCCCATAATACCACAGAATTATCATTCCACCGTCAAGAGAAAATTACAAGAATGAGGCAGACAGGAATTAAATAACAACGCTCGCTGCAAATTAAGAAGTATATGAGAATACGATGATGATAAACCAGCCACATCCTTCTGCAGAGCTGACCAGGTTGTGTTAATTAGATGCAGAATAGGTCACGCCAAACTCACACATGCCCATCTAAATACAGGGAAAACGTGTAGTTTTTCTATGTATGTTAACCATCTATTTCTGTGTCCCAGGTTTGAGGCTGACCGGACGAGACATGGTGTCAATAATTACATGTCAAGGGTACTAAAGGACAGAGAACAATGCAATTGGTTTCTCAATCTTTTGAAGGGAATAAACTTGTACGGTGAAATATAAGACAAATGTACTAACTCGTTAATAATATGATATGAATGATCCCATAACATTCCATGAACAGAAATAATAATGTTAAATGCGTAGATGTCACTAATAACCTTTTTTAGTTAATGCGACTTACAATAAAATAAATTGAAATTCAATATTAGAGGTTACTAAACTAGCTTTAAAACAATGATGTTTAAAAACATCGATGGTTTTTGGTCGACGTATTATTAACGCCGATGTTTTAATTAATAACATCAACGCTTGGTAACATCAATGTTTTGTTTTCGATGTCGCCTCTCTACTTTAAGGGCACAAGGCGCACGGTTTCACACGATCAAACGCACAGGAAAACTCTAAATTTTCGTACATGAAATCGAGAGCCTTTCACAATTAAAAATGTTTTCGTTAAAAACCGGAGAAAATGTGTTTCTAATGATACATCATTTTTAAAGATTCGATTAATATCAAAGACGAAAACAGGTTCTTGACGTGAGAAAAAATATGTATCTGAATAACAACTTACAATCTCACTTTCACATCAATTTGGTCACATTCATGAGACCCATCAGCAGGGAGCCTTTGTTTTACTGTGTTCAATCACCATTATTTCCCAGTTTCTGCTCTAGATTTTCAAATATTTACGGCGACGAGTATTGAGAGTAAAATAAGACAGCGCAGACAAATGGTTTATTGAGAATATTTCGTGTAAACTTCGCGATTTATAAAAGTTCCATTTGTGGGAGTTGAGATTCATTGTTCAGAAAATGAAGATGAAGTGAAGTTGAGACAGAACTCTCCTTAATGGCAGCTTGATTAATCGAAGAAATAGGCTTATTCATTTTTTATTTCGATATCAGTTTTATTAGACCAAAACTCGTGAAAATAATGTTGCCCTATAATTTGTCAATTGTATAATATTTCTTGTAATAAGAGTTTGTAATTATGTCTTTCAGAAGTAACACAAGTTTTGCGTTAAAGAGGAGAAACATTTACAAAAGATTTGCAGCTAGATTAGTTGACTTAATGTGATTCAAAAATGTATTAATATAACTAGGACTTCGTTATAATTCTTGCAAATACAAACTATTAGATTCAAATTCTTTTTGAGTTAAACTATCATTTATTTTACCCTGACAGTAATTTAAATTCCCCGTAACTCTAATACTTGTTTTGTATAATTACATATTTCTCCCATAAAACTTGTTTTCGACCACGTGTAAACCGGCTTTTGTACGTCGGCATTCAAATCTACATTTTTCGCGGCAAGAAATCGTCCAGAAAAGAGCAATTTGTGACATTCATGGCATAAGTGCTAGAAAATGCCTTGTACCAAACATACGCGTCATCTCCGCCGACCTGCCCGCTCGACCTCCTTGGCCGTCATCCTCGCCCACCTCCCGCCTGTCCTCTCCACTCGTTCTCTCAGCTAGACCTTAGCGTTTGTCCTCAGCGCTGGTCTGCACTGCCCGCCTCACTGCCCGCATCACTGCCCGCCTCGCTGCCCGCCTCGCTGCCCGCTCCGCTGCCCGCCTCACTGCCCGCCTCACTGCCCGCCTCATTGCCCGCCTCACTGCCGGCCTCACTGCCCGCCTCACTGCCGGCCTCACTGCCCGCCTCACTGCCGGCCTCACTGCCGGCTCACTACCCGCCTCACTGCCCGCCTCTCTCCCACCATCAATGCTCGACATCACTATCCGTTCTCAATGCCCGCCCTGTCACGCCCCCTGCGTGATGTCATAATCCCAAATACGTATGTTGCCAACTGCAAAGGTGCTTTTGAAATTTGTTTCCAAAATTAATTTGGGCTTTTTTGTACATTTGTAACCCAAAGTGTTGTTCATGGCTTTGGTCCGTAATAAATAAATACTTTAAAATGCTATTTTACAAAAATACCGTATGCTACTCGTGAATAATATTGCTTTATTAGATTCGTACACATTTGAAAACTTGCTCTCAACATCTCTAGTCTTCAAAACATGTATTTATTCATTAATTCACGTTGGAGAAGGAAAGGCGATTCACGTCATTGATCCCTGACACTTAATAAAGAACGATCGAATTCTGTTATCGGCTGAAAGTTCCGTCAGATTACGTGAGAAGGAAATGACGCGCGAATGCCTTCACTGAAAACGAAGCCAGATGAATTGCCCCCAGAACAAGAGTACAGCGTGTGACGTCAGCAACTCCGATGGTGTGTGTTGAACGTCATGGGTCGCGAGGGTGGGATGGGGCAATAACACGTCGCCGGCCTCGGCCGCCGCCTCCTCCTGGGGAAATCCCCTCCCGAGGGGGCTGACTGGCGTCCTCACTCGTGCGTAGGTCGACGGGCGCCCGCGGCGGGGGCTGTGTTAGTGGTGGCGGGGGCGGGAGAGGCGACGGCAGAGGGGCCGGCAGAGGGGACGGCAGCAGGGGAGCAGCGGCAGACGAGACGGCAGCAGGGGAGGGCAGAGAGGACGGCAGAGGGGACGGCAGAGGGGACGGCAGAGGGGACGGCAGAGGGGACGGCAGAGGGGACGGCAGAGGGGACGGCAGAGGGGACGGCAGAGGGGACAGCAGAGGGGACGGCAGAGGGGACGGCAGAGGGACGGCAGAGGGGACGGCAGAGGGGACAGAGGGGACGGCAGAGGGGAGGGGACGGCAGAGGGGACGGCAGAGGGGACGGCAGAGGGGACGGCAGAGGGGACGTCAGAGGGGACGGCAGAAGGGACGGCAGAGGGGATTGCACTGTGGACGGCAGAGAGGATGGCAGAGCGGGCGGCTGTGGGACGTCAGAGAGGACGACAGGGGGACGGCTAAGGGGACGGCTGTGCGGCGGAAGAGGAGACAGCAGAAGGGACAGCAGAGAAGACGGCAGGCAAGACGACAGAAAGGACAGCAGATGGGACGGCAGAGGAGACGGCAGAAGGGGAGGTGCTGTAGACGAGACGGCAGAGGAGCGGGCCGCAGGGGGACGGCAGAGGGGATGGAACAGTGGGCGGCGGGGGAACGGCAGAAGGGACGACAGAGGGGACGTCAGAGAGACAGCAGAGGAGACGGCAAAGGGGACGGCAGAAGGCATAGCAGAGGAGATGTCAGAGGAGACGCTAGACGAGACGGCAGCAGGGGAGCAGCGGCAGACGTGACTAGAGCGGAGCGGGTGGTAGGGGGAAGGCAGAGGGGATGGCAAAGGAGACGGCAGACGAGACATCAGAAGGGACAGCAGTGGGGATGGCAGGGGGGACTGCAGAAGGGACGGGTAGCCAGGGGGGACGGGGGAAGAAACGGCAGTAGAGACGGCAGTGGGAGCGGCAGAAGGAGCGGCGGAGGGGAAGGCTGCCAGGGGAACGGCAGTTGTGACAGGAAGCAGAGAGGGCGGCAGTGAGCGAGGCGAGGGGTGCTGCCGAAGCGTGTGTGGAAGCGGAGATGAAAGTTCGGACGGGCGCGGTGGCGCGAGCGGACGCAGCGCGTGGGGCGGCGGCGATGACGCTGCCGCGCGGCTGCGGTCGTCCCAGCGGTCAACACCGCGCGCCGCGGCAGCGCCACCGTGCGAAGGCCGGGCGCGCCGCAGGGCCGCCCGCGGAGCGACTGAGCGGAACGGCTTAGCGTTGGAAGCCACGGGATCCGCGGTCCGCTGAGGCGCGGCCTTGCCTGAGTTCGACGCTCGCTACCAATTGGGACAGACGTCGCGCTCTTTGCTCTTTTAGCCAGGGCTCATTGCTCCCTTTCTCCTTCCGGTCCCGCGGGTCAAGAGTTTTCGCCCGTACGTCACTTTAACGCGGTTCCTCCAGAAGATTAGAGGTGGGTCCATTACTTTACTTCTTTGACTCGTCTCTCCCTCTCCCTCTTCTTCTCTGTTTGTCTCCATTCCCTTTTCTCTCTCCCTCGTTTTTTCTCCAGCGCATTTCCTTTCTTTTTCTTCTTCCTTGATTTCCTCTGAGATTAAGATTTTATGGATGTTCTTTTCATTGCATTCCACCGTTCATTATTCGTCGTAATTCTTATTATCGGTTTATTAATATTAATTTTTTCCCTCTTATTACGTAATTCTTCCTATTTTTTAATTTATTTTCCAACATCTCTCATTTTCCCCCTTTATTGTCTTCCTTGTTATCCAAATTACTAATTATTGTTTGTCACGTTCATTAGTCACCAAGTCCTCTTCCTCGCGGCTACGAAAATTTGTGAAGGTGTATGTTGATTTTCCCGGAGACTCAGAAGTTCCTTTCTCATAAATTATTGACAATTTCCATCCGGAAGCTATTTATCGATTCTTGTTAGCAAACACTTATTGCTATATCTTCCTGATACACTAGTGGCGAGTTCCCACGAGATTCTTATCGAGGTTATTCGCTATCCACTCCCATGGTTTTGCGTCAATGGTTTCTTATAAATTGTAAACAACTGTCATCTTTCCTTATCAAATTACATAATATACAAAGTATTATCAAGTAATAAAAATGTGAAAATACATTATAAATCCCAAGGTCATGATAATTAACAAATAATTAAGCAATACCAATTCAAAGTTTTAATATTACTAAAACAATAATACCCAAAGTCAACTTCCAAGAACATTGTTACCATTGTTGGTGACTCTACAACAATGGAAAAATAAAAATATGAAAACATTTAACCACGGAAGGACAAAAATAAGTAAATATTAAAACTTTGAATTGTTGTGATTTGATTATTTCTTAATTCATATCGAGAAGTGCCAAAAGATCGGTTACCACTACTGCATTTATTCAAAGTCAAAATGTTACTTGTGTTCTACAATAAATAAAAATGAATAATAAACATTAAATTAAATTGATAGAATTGTTACAAAAATTTTCAAAATATACATAAATCCATAAATGATTCTAAAGGTGGGTAAAAGGTAAAAATAATTTTAATTTTTTAATTCTGGCCTTGTAATCGTGAAAAAGTGAAACAAATCACAAAATTAGTGATTTGAGAGCAAGTTTTGATATTTGTTACTACCTGTTTCCCTGATTAAATTTACAGTAAACAATAATTTGTGTTAATTTTTATCGAAACCTTTTTCCTTTTAAAGTGTGCACCTAGAAAATACCACGAATTTTTCTTAATAATCTAAATTATTTTCATATTTCTCACATTTTTCAAGTGAAAAAATTAATGTTGTGTTGACGTCGAAAATTAAAATTATAAAAACACGTTTTTCGGCTGTAGAGGGTACAAAGGGGTTCTAAGAAACCTGTAAAAAATCTTATATTTTTATTAGAGTCCAAATTGAGATTCTCTGTTTGGAGGACTTTTTACTATATTTTTAGAGTACTTTTTACTGTTTTCTGGAAGTACCCTTCCTTTGTAGTAAAAACGCGGAGCTTCCCTCACAATACTTTTGCTGGCATCTATTTATTTTTTCGTGTTTCAATCAACTACCGAAACATTTTGTAAATGTAAGCTAGTAATAGTAACACATATATCGTGTGTAATCCTTGGGGATTCTCCTAAGAGAATATTCAAAACAGTTGAATAACAGCTTTGTTGTTGTTTTTCAATTGGGAAAGAATTCGGACTGTGGTAGAGTTTAGGACGCTTCACAGGGGTTGGACTTGCCCCTGCAAAGCAGTCACGCTCGTCTTGTCGGAACAAATTTCACAAGAAATTGTCCGGGAATGGAACCCAGATCTTGGTGAAGGACAAGTGACTTTTGTTCTGAGCCACGAGATGGGTAAATGTGAGCTACTTGATTTAAAAAAATGCAGCCCTGTATAAACTCGACGTTTTATATGCAATTTGCCATTATTCCCTCTAAAAAACGAAAATGTCTGTAAGTAATTTAGTATGTGAAAATTTTGAAAAAATTGCAAACGTGAAATACTCTCATCAATTATGAGCAGTCTCAGACGCAGTAACAAATCAACACTACATTTACGCTAAGCATAAAAATAAGTCTCTAAATACACACTATATTGCTTCCCATAGTTATACAAATTTTAATAGGTATCTGAATGATTTATAATTTTGCTCAGCTTTGAAAACCTAAATAAATTTGAGTTAATACAGTTGCAAATAAACGATTTCGTAATTAATTTCAAAGACAAGAAGTTGAATATATTAATGTAAATACTTTAATGTAATATTGCAGTGTAATTTTTAATAACTTCGACATGCAACAAGCACTTGAATTCTACATCTTACGAATGAATGAAATATATTTTATTATCTCAAAATCTTGTTAATTAAATGTCTACAAATCACTGTATCTCCGCAGATATTCAAGGAACATAAAAGCGTAAACATTTAACAAGCGTTACGTAATAGAAGTATCCATTATGAAAAGTAGGAGACAATTAAGCCGAATATCTTTCAGAAATTTCGGAAGCGGTGACATGTCCCAATTTCTCCTTGATTATCGAGTTGATAACTTAAGTATTCTGACGTAACGTAATATGTTGATAACGTAGGCGATATGAGGTCGCAACTTTGCCTAACTGTCATAAGTCTCACCTAAATATTGGACGCAAACACCACGCCCCCTTTGTCAGGCGCTATCGTATCCTGAGTGCTCCACAATCAGAAGACCTTGCTCGATACGAACGCAAACACAACAGCGTATTTGTAAATCTGGTGCATGTAAACAACAGCAATATAAATGTAAGTTGAGAGTAATAACTATATGTATAAAGAAAACAGTAAAATACACATGTCATAGATTACGTGTATATTTTACTGCAGTCTTTACACAGCCATGTGTAATATTTTGTGTAAGAAAATTTTTCAAATAAATTGTATGACGCAGTATTCACGTTTTCATTCTCAGAAGTAATGAATTTGTGGACAGCAATTTTGCAAAGGAATGTTTTCATGGTCCAATCAATTTTAGGAAATGGATTTAGAATTTTATTTCGAATGAAAAATGCACAAACTTTTATTTTAAATCAAAATCGTTGTGCTTAATTAGTATATTAATTTGTTTTCTGTTTCACTATTTGATGTACACACACCTGAGAATAAGAATTGTGTTTGAACATATTATGGATTCCGACATTTTCGTCGCCTTTAAGAAATCACCATCACTTAAGAATATCCAGGGAAACATCTTCAGATGGAGACTCTTGTCAAGTTAGAGGCGTACATTTGATACTCATAGCATAGTTTGAGGAAAGTAAATTGGCTGAATAAAAAGAGAGCATCGAATATTCACAATTCATTAGGTTATGCATAGCCGAACTGCAAATAATGCAATTTTCATCATCATCATATTAAGTAGAGCCAAATACATCATCACACAAATGATGCCAAACATTAATAGAACAACTGAATATCGTTGGCCTTGCTATATTTTTTCATTTTCATTGAGATAACATATTTCCTTTTAAAGGATAATCTTCGAGAGTGGCCATGCTGGATAAGGCGCCTTCACGGCAGGTTTTATATGGATGGTTTCTTATCCCATGCATCTCATTCTACAATTGTTCTATTGTCATTCATATAACATCATCATCATTTCTCAATGAAAATTCATTCATCTTAAGTTCGAAAAACCAAGAGGTTGAGGATTATATTAAATAATATTAAGACCGTGCAGAAAATATCTTTATTCGCTGAATATTCACAATACTTCTTGCAATTTAATAAAACTAAAAGAAAGACATTAGCCTTTCAGATAACAAACGGAGGGCTGTGATGGTAAAGAAGGATATTTGAAATAACCGGGAGTTATTGAATCGCTCTCTGAATGATTTTCACGCAACAACTTCCGGACTTCTATGCGTTATCCAGCAAAAGAGAGATGATCTAGGCGCCCAATTAGGCAACATCCTTGGCATGCGTGTGCTGCGAATTGCCTAATCCGGCAGGCCCCGCAATCTGCTTCTCTTAATTTACAAACGAAAGTAGATTATTTGGTGTCGTTTATTTGAAATACATACAACACTTTCAAATTCTAAGTTGGTTATTAAAGTTATTCCGTTACATTGCTGGTTTGTACATGTTACGACCTTAATGATTAATAAGCGAGTACGGATAATCTGAAATCAGTATTTATAACAACAATATCTGTTGGCCAAAGAAATTAATTAATGAATTAATCAATCAACGTGTCCAATAGTTATTCATAACATCTACAACAATTATGCAAAAGTCGCGATTTAATGAAATCAGTACCGGGAGAGGTGACTCAGGGCATCGACTGATGTCACTGCAGTGTCCCCTCTAACTGGGAGGCCCTAGGTTCGAGTCCCCACGGTGGCAGGATTTTCGACACTAGCTAGCTAGGTAGGTCAAGTTCAGTCATTGCCTGGAGGAGAATTCTAGCAGCCGGCTGCTCTGATCTGTAATTTTCCGTTTCTTCGACCACTTCCAGGCGAATGCCGGAGCAGTATTTAACAAACGGGCCATGGACCACGCGCGATATTTTCTTCCCCCTTCTTGACCTATTCTCCCTCTTTTTAACACACACAACTCACCCCTTACATGCCCTACACTACCACACAAGCCGGGAGACCGGTCAGGAGCTTAGAACTTGTCTGGACTGAGGCGGTGTCCCGCTGGTGGATGATACCTTCTTGAAGGAAACTCCGGAGCTGCATCTCAGCATCCATCGAGGAAGATCACCTCCTCCTACCGAGAGGAATGATGCACTTCACTTACCGGACTAATGACATTAGCAGTTGATGCGCACAGAATCACTAATCAATCAATAAAACGAAATCAGCTTCACAAGTCGCAGTCACATCTTTTGGCCGGTATTATACACCGTGGCGAAATATTATTTATAATGACAGGATTAAGAGTTCTTCGTAACTTTAATACCTTGATATCGTAGAAACACAAGTCCAAATAGCACAGCTTGGTTTTATCGTTTCTTTTTTTCACCGGCGTTTTACATACTAAGCAACGGAGAGAACGGGTACTTCACCTGTGACATTTCTTTTTACCAACAACGCGACACTCGGCACAAATTTAGGACTCAGCTTGGGGAGGGACGACTATTCTTCGTGGACCTTGTGGTCGTAAAGCGCGCGTGAGGCGGGGGAGAAAGGGAGAGGTTCGAGCGGGGATCTCGTGCGCCCGGTGCCCGCGCGGGTGGAGACTGCGCGACGCGAAGGGGGTGGCGACGGCGGCGCCCGGGGCTGCCAAGGAACACAAACTCTGGCCGCCGCACGACTAATTCCGTTTTACGCGCGGAAGAGGAGGGAGAGGTGACAGCGGATGTGGCGGCGGTGGTGGAGGAGGAGGAGATTGAAACGAAGGGAGAGGCAAGGGCGTGGTGGCGAAAGTGACAGTAGAAGCAGAGAAGGTGGCAGAAAAGGCGAAAATAGAGGTAGAAACGCAAGTGATTTTATTGATTATTTAGAGTTTCCGGGCATGTCAACTACTGAGGTCATTAGTTCGTAAGAGTAGTGCATGTTTCTTCCTCGGGAAATGGCGGTTTCTCTTCCCGGTGGATGGCAAGATCCAGCCTACCGTCGGCTAGCGTGTTTTCTCCAACCAGGTATCTCTCACCAACAGGGCACCGCCCCAGCCGGGATAAGTTTTAGAGCTTATCCCGGCTGGGGCGGTGCCCTGTTAGGCTACCGACTTAGGCCCTGCTTAGGCTACCGACCGGTCTCCCGGCATGTGTGATAGTGTAGTGCATGATAGTGTATGTGCGTCAGGATCGGACAAAAGATGAAGGAAAGATCTCGCGCGGTCTGTTTGTTAAGGTACTGCTCCGGCATTCGACTGGTATTGATCGGACAAAACACGCAAAACTACCGATCAGAGCAGTCGGCCGCTAGAATTCTTTTCCAGATAGCGACTGAATTCGGCCTAACTATCTAGCTAGTGTTGAAAATCCCACCCCCACCAGGAGACGAACTTTAGAACCTCCCGGACAGAGGGCCTGCCGCCATGAATCGACCAGCGCAGGCGGAAGAAATGCGGAGGTCGCGAGCAGGGGGAACAGATTCAGGAAGTGGTGGTGACGAAGGTTATTGTAAGGCGGTGACAAAGGTGTAAATTTTTAGATACATCTGAAACCAAAGAAACAGCCTTGGGGTAAACCAGATCAGAAAAAATCGAACTTTTATTGTGTTTTTTTGGGCAGTGAACGTGCAGTTTTCGAAAACCAAGAAGTTGAAATGAACGTAGAATTCATATCATATTATTGGGCATATTATAAGTTTTGCAATTTCGTAATTTTCGAAGATATTTTAATGAAATGTGCCTTGAGCCATTTTTATAAGTGTACTTTGATTTATTATAGCAAAATTTTAAAGAAGTTGAAAGCGTTGAAGAAGCTAATCTCAATTACGATTAAATACGCAATTTAATCGCAAATACGATTAAAATCTAATGGGTTATTATATCAGTCAGATCCATGAGTAAATAATTGTGTCTCCCACCATTTTGTTTGCTTTTTACATCGATATATCGGTCTCGGGAAAAAATAATCTCAAAATCATCCGTGCAAAACACGATCGTAGGGCGTAGCACTCATAGTTATTGCAAGGAAATACCGTATAATAGTATAGGTGCAAGTTCTACTACTGAAATTCACAACGTGAGCTGTCCTGGCATCACCACTGTCACAATCGAGTGTCGGCCATAGTGAAAACATTTCGCGAGAGAAACCGACAGCGTTTAATGTTCCGCGCTGTTCTAACGCAACGTTTAGTACGAAATTTGATAGAGTTGCTCATTCACGGTCATTTGTATGGTTCACATGTTTCATTTTACAGACATGTCGATGAATGGGAATAATCTCACAAAATGCCGGTTATTGTCTTGCCGCAGGACGTTGCCAACAAGATTCATTACAGTTCATAATGAAGAGTGCTTACGTTCGCTAGATACGGTATGAATGGAATCCCACCGTATCGTTCAGCTCATTCATTTAATTGAAAGGTCCTTTGTTGTATGAATGTCATTATGACTTATCCTGATCTATACAGCCAATTTCATAAAGCAAAAGTATCATTTTTAATAGAATGGCTGAAATCAGAAAATCAGGTTTGAGATAAGCGTGCATTGCCGAGGTTACTGAGAATAGACTGGGAACAAAAATAAACTAATAAATAGACGGAAGTAGAAAACGGACGAATTATCAGTTGGAACTCAATATCTCGCTTCGAACCTGAAAACATTCCAAATGGCCATTTTCCGGTAGGCAGGGCATTGAATACTATGAAATAAAAAATAGCCAATTGAAAACTCAACCCAAAAGATCTTAAGAGTCTTAATATCATACATTAATTTCCTAACTGGGCGGGACTCAAATTTCAAGTCACAAAAATAAAATTATGTAATAATTAATTCACTGTAAATAAGATGTATTATATCGTACAATTTAAATACAGGAAGAAACTTGACCCAAGAAGATTTATTGAACCGCAAATTAAATTGAGAAAAATGTGCAAGTAAAGAAATTTGAGAATTAGACGAACTCGGAAATGGAAATACTCTTAACTTAAAAGGCAGAAGATATTACGTGTGAATTTTGTCCATATGAGTAAGATATATAAGTTTACAATTATATACTTAATTTAAATATTGTAAATAATTTTATTATGTTAAAGTTAGGCATTTTGACGGTACTATTTTATTGGTATGATTGATGCAAAGCATACAAAGCGGAATCATCATGACATCTCCAACGATTTCACGAAGTTTGCTAGGAGGTCTATTCATTAAAGAGATATTCCCGGATGCATCCATAATGCTTTTAAGAAATAAGGAACATTAATCCAAATAAATAAACGCGCTCTAAGTACTCATTAGAAATTTATGATAAGGAGAAATTTTCAACAAATAATGTTTTTCAGAATATAAATAATTTAGTTATAAGGAAATAGGAAAACACTTACATTCAATTAATCCCCAGGAAACGTAGTTCTGGATAACAATTCTAATTCAAATTTGTATGAGTTTTATTTTGTAAGAATTGTATACGCCTAATAGAATTTTGTTTGCAATTTTTTATGCACCTTGTGATATAAATATAGTTGTAAAATTTGTCCTCCATTATTTTGCAATTTGTTCACAATATAGCCGTTTGGGTGAATTCATCATAATGTTTAAGTAAATTTAAATATTAATTTAAAATAATAATAATAATAGAAATAATAATAATAATAATAATAATAATAATAATAATAATAATAATAATAATAATAATAATAATAGTAATAATATAAAATATAAATGTAAAATAGTGGGAACTAATTATATTCCATAATGTACAACTGCATACAAATCCAGCGTAACAGGATAGAAGGAAATTATAATTCCAACAATAACTGTGATTTATATTGTAATATTTATATTCTGCTTGTTGAAAAAAGTAGAAAATTTCCCCAAAATGTGCATTAAAATATATCGAGAATAAACCTAATTTGAAAAAAATAAACATTTTTTATCTCCACGTTTCTACGGAAATTCTGTAAAATGCTTTATCTTCTAGTAAATTTCATTTAAGCAAAACTAAAATACTTTTCCCGTTGTATGTTGTCATTATCTGTACTCACATAAATATGAACATTTTCTCTTCATTTTGTATATAATTTCCCTGAATATAGACCACACTGAAAAATATGAAATTTCCAACGTGCATTAATATATTTATGTATCTCTAATTCTGCTTCAATTTATTCGAGCGTTAACCGTCTGTGACGTTATTACTCTACAAATGGTAAATAAAATTCTGTTGAAATATAGCATGTGATGACTGCTCTTGCATTAATAAATTTCTTACAGATGTTAGTGAGGAAATAATAGCCACGGTGTCAAGGAAATGTCTTTAAACTGTTAATAGTATAGTAATAGCACCAGCTAATACTGGCGTAGATCGGATTGAGAATAAACAATATATTTTATTCCTAAAACTAATCGTATAATAAATGCGGTGCGGATAATAAATGTGTGAATAATTAGGATGTGTGGTTCGGATCTACTTGCAGTTGTTGTTGTTGTGTAAAAACTGCTTATTGTGGATTCGGTGGTTTAAAGCGGTCAGTGTATTCGGCTTTTATATTGAGGGTTAAGAGTTCAAACCCGGTCGAAGCTGTGGACTTTTAAGGGCAAAAAATCTTCGTACGCCATCCATCGGAGGGCAAGTAAAGATGCATGTCTCATGTTGTAGATTTACAGCATGTAAAGGATCCTCACACCTAACAGAAGCCTGTGAGCAAAATTCATATCGCTTACTTCGCCCCCGAGTAATACCTTATTTCTCTACCTTACCTTATGACGAAAGGAGCGTAACGAAATATGCCAGATCAGGGGGAAAAGTGCGCCTGATGACCTGAGACTCGCCTCCTAAGATGTAGCGACATTGATTGATTATATTTTCTTCTTCGGTTTCTTTCGAATTTAATTCCTTCGCAGTGCCTTTAAAATTAACCATAACTTCATCAATGTGCGTTTTTTATTCATCAATAATATTTGCCAATATCGTTTAATATAGTTTTGTCAATATCTTTGAATCAATATAATAATAGTGAATTGTAAATTGAGCAATCGATGCTTGCGTTACACACGTTGCACTATAAATTAATACCTTTAAAGATAGTGAGCAGGATGCCAAGTTTATGTGGGTATATTAAGTCTCCGATGGTGCATATTAAGCATCGAGATGTGTCAAAGGAGTATTATCTTTAAAGAGTTTGCAATCGTCAGCAATATTCGAATCAATATTTGAAAATCGTTTTCATGAATCAGAGTTATTACCGAGGTTTCACAAGTAAGTGAACCGGCTGAGGTGACTCAATGCAATAACGGTGATGCTACATTGCCTCTAACGGGGAGGTACCGGCTTCGATGGGTCAGGGCAATAGTGGATGTCACTGCAGTGCTTATGACCAGGAGGTCCTAGGAATCGAGTGTTCATGGCGGCAGAATTTTCGACACTAGCTAGATAGCTAGTTCGAATTCAGCAGCAGCTGAAGAGGAATTCCGGCGGCCGACTGCTCTGATTGGAAGTTTCCCGTGGTGTCGCCGAACAACACCAGTCAAATGCCGGAGCCCTAATAAACAGGCCATGGAGCGAGCACGATCTTTCCTTCCTCTTCCTTGTCCTATCCTCACCCTCTACTAATAGATACTTACACTTACATGCGTTACACCACCAAACACGCTGGGAGACTGATCGGACGATCAGAACTTGTCCTAACTGGGATCGGAGCCCACTAGTGGGAGATACCTGGTTGGGGAAAACACCGCTAGACGATGCTTAGATCGGAGCCGGATCCTACCATCAAGCGGAGGAGAACAAGAGTATTCTCTCACGAAAACACATGCAATACACTTAAGGGAATAATGACTTTAGCTGTTGACGCGCCCGGCATCACTAAACAGTTCGTAGGGATTGAGTCCCCATGGTGGCCGATTTCTAACACAATCTACAGCGAATTCTACCGCTAGGTAGAGGTGAATTCTGGTAGCCTGCGGTTCTGATCGGGAGATTTGTGTGTTTCCTCTAATAAATTCTAGTGAATGCCGGAGCTGTAACGTAACAAACCGAGCACGGACCGCGCGCGAGTTTTTCTTCATTTTATATGTTCCATCTTCTCCCCGTGCACACAAATACCTACACTTACTTGCATTACACAATCACACATGACGCGAGATCGATCGGGGCAGGTGTGATTACGGCCGGTTTCAACAAATACTTTAGTTTATATGATTAGAAAAGTCATACTTAATTTAAAAACGCGTTTTAAGTCGCGCTTTGTTGTTCGTTACCCTTTTTGAAGCAATGCTTACTGAATTATAACTTAATTGCATGCGCGAGTTGTTTGGCAATGCTGGACCCTGTTTAACCAGCCAGTGAACATAACCAACCTTGTTTGTTTTGGTTCTGCTTTGTCCTCTGGTGCAAAGAGATTATTTTTAGTGATTTTTCATAGTGGGTAAAAGGGAGAGGAGTGAGAAATGTTTATCGTCAGAGGAAGAAGTGCTCATGAAATGTATGAAAAAGTACATTTCCATTATAGAATATATAAAGTTATAAATGGAGCATCAAACCGATAAACAATTATTCCTGGAAGAACATTGAACACGGTTTGAAAGCAAGGATTTCCATGATGTAATATAACAAACATTAAATGAAGTTATGGAAATGGTTATGTTAAGGGGAAAAAGGAAACGCAAAGAAATTACTGAATGCAAAACTTGGAAGTTAAGAGTAGATACGATTCCATATAATCATAACGTACAACACACAAGTTGTTTGGCAAAATTTTACTTGCGCGGCAATTATGTAACAAAATATTGAAATGCTAATTTCGTTAATAATTAACTACGAAGTAAACTTGGTAATTCCAATCAGACTTAATTAGGTCCAAAACATGTAGTATTGTTGACTTTGATAAGCCACATCAGATGCCAAAATCCCTTTCATCGCACTTTTCGAAATATTCTGACGGTTTGCGGATCCACGTTGCCCTACGAGAAGGCTTTTCAAAGCTTTTGTCTTCACAGTTGTCGCAACCATGACTGTCACTCCATCACATCCACACTACACGATACGCTCACCATTTGAGCTGCTTTTGCGAAGTAACGCTCGACGATGGACAAATGCAGCTCAAAGCTTTGCTTAAATTTAAGACAAACTGTTGATCGCCTCCAAAGTGATGTTGAAACGCAAACGTCTCCTAAGTCTACCTTAAGACGTACTTAGAATTTTAAGTAATGTGATGAAACCGGGCGTTTGAGCTTGTTCCGGCTGGAGCGGTGACCCACTGGCGGAGATTTTGCAGAGGAAAACCATCGTAATTGACGTGCAGGTCGGCACCGGAACTCAGGTTTTAGCGACGGATGAACACAATCACTTTCTGGAGAACAACATGCATTATTCGTAAGGTAGTATAGCACTTGAAACAAAATAATCAAGCACTGAGAAATTCAGAGATACTGGAATAGATATTAGATACTTGTAATCGGGAATTTGAGTTAACAATGCTTGCATTACTGAGGTTTGCCTATTAAAAGTGAAGATAGCTCTCTGGGGTTTGGTTGGTTGGTTGATTAGTGATACCGATGCATGTTTTAATGTGAGAGGTAGCGGTAAAAATTCCGCCTTAAATGATGAGATCCGGCGACGACTTACCGTCCGCCAGCGGGGTTTTCCTCCACCAGGTACCCCTCATCAGCAGGTCACCACCTCAGTCGGGACAAATTAAATTACAGACCGGTCTCCCGACATGTGTGGTAGTGTAGTGTATGTAAGTGTGACTGTGTGCAAGTAAGGGGTAGGGTAGGTCAGGGAATGGGAAGGGAAGATCGCGCGCGGTCCGTGTCCCGTTTGTTAGGATAGTATTAGCCTGGTTTTAATCGAAGGAACCCACGCAAAACTACCGACCAGAGCAGCGACCTCTAGAATTCTCCTCCAGACAGCCACTGAATTCGACCTAGCTGTCTAGATAGTGTCGAACATCCCAGCATCGTTGGGCTTGGAACCACAGGACTTCCCGGTCAGACGCACTCCAGTGTCATCAGTTGATGCCCTGAGCCACCTCTCCCGGAGTAGCTGTGTGGGGCTACGTGACCACCTGCGAGCAGGTGCTGATAACGGGCGCAGTCGCGCCGGTCGGGCGCGCAGCAGCCGGCGCCGCGACGCTATCTGCGCGGCGCAGCTGCGCACGTCAAGGAGGAGTGAGCATCGGTACCCGCCCCCTCCCTCACGCCTACCTCACGCTCTCCGGTGGGTTGCATCTGGGGTGACGGTGAGATACGGAACCGGACACCGAATTGACCCTTTGGAGTAACAAGATTCCAACTGTTAAAATGGAAGAAAATTAGTGGTTAGTCTGATAAGGTCCTCCTGATAACACAGTCGTGCTATAATCTGTGGACATACCACTTATTGTGTATAAAGCTTCTGTAAATTCACCTTTGTAGCGCGAGAGGTTGCTGAATACGTGCATAAATGGTGCTTTAACGTCAATTTAATCAAAATCTGAAGTGTTAGTTGACATCTTTATATTTGAAAGGGTCAAAAGCTAGAACCCTCGGAGCGCTACTGATGGGAATTTAAGTGCAAAGATTGACGAGCAACTTTAATTTGATTTATTTTTGTAAAAACTGTAAGTGGCGTATGGGCGTGAAGTATACTCAGTGCACATTTTCTTCAGGTCCTGGATTTCTACGCCATCCTTTTTACTATAGATAGTTGAATAATGATTAAAAGTCTTATCAAAGCGTTATAAACATTTGAATACTGGAATACAGAATACGTAAACTACAGTTTGAAATGACTGTTGATATGATATTCACAACCTCTTCTTATGGTCTTGTGAGGAATGTTTTCCTTTTCTTAAAACTATTTCGTGTTCGTCGGTTTTGCTTCAAGACGTTGTGGGCCGTATATTTGGTTTACAACAGCTGTCAAGCTGGCGGCCAACTGGGTCATTTATTGTGGCCAGCGAAACGATATTAGTCAAAAGTGAAATTCTGTTTGGTCCGTAACATTGTGCGTGTAGCGCACGCTTCCTGCAGGGGTAAACAGCACATTAATGTAAAAGTAAGTTAAGTTTAGATTTAAAGATTTTTTTCTAGTAAAATTCAGTAATTCAAAATGATCCCAATGTGTTACGCTGCGTTATGCGCGCTACAGCCCGCTATTATACATGGTTCCCTTCCCCCGTTTCAGAGCATCCTGGAACTGCCGAGAGCAACAATTCGGGAGGTCAGGTGGGGATTGCCAGAGTAATAAAAATACGGGCGGAAACCATAATAAAGGTTTTAGTTGTGACATTTCAAATAAGGGCTCTTTATATATTTACTTTAAATTTCATTAAAATATTGTCTAATAATATTGAAAAGTTTGATTCTCCAGAATAGTTTACAGCAATTTCAATTTTCATAAGTGAAATGCTGTGGGAGGAGAGCCGTTCATTGGCCAAATCTTTTGGAATTCTGCAAGCAACATTGTTCCCAGCCAGTGAGGGTGCCCTTTCATGATTTTGGCTTCCTGTTAGGTTGAATTGTCAGAGACAAGTATGGTTACTATAAAAAGATATGACTCATATTTTCTTAAATTCTTTACGTAATAATAAGGATAAGAATACTTCATATTTCGTATCACTTAAGGCAAAACTATTTGCAACTTCAACTTACGAAGCTGAAAAACGCGGAAAACGGGGTTTCACCACATTTAATAACTTCCAACTAACTAGCAAGCTGTCAATATCATCCAGCCCTCGTTAATTAATCCCATTATTAAAGAGGATTCACCAAAAGCTATAATGTAAAATTTCAATGAAATAGAAAAAAAATAAAATCTCAGAAACATAAACAAAAGTACAAGAAGTGTTCTGGACAATTTTTTCGCGCATTTAGTAAAAATATTTATCAAAGGTTGCATTTTTAGCAGTCGTATCAGATTTGGTAAGTACAATCTTCTACAGCTGTACAATACTGTTAAGTGTTATTGCAAGCAATGGCCGCAAATAACTGTGAAGTGTTCTCAACAAATTACTATAAAAAGTAGACGATTTATCTATGATTTATAACATATCGTTAAAACACGTTAGTGTGCCACTGTTTGATAAAGAAGAGTAACCCATCAGTCCTCCATCAAACAGATTTGGGACAAGAAATATACATGGAGAAGTTTGCAGATGATTGGATAGGCGTGGAATTAGGTGCACATGCAACCAGCAATACACATTACGCTGCAACTCTCTTTACCTCCGGGCAACGCGAAAACGATAGTTCTAAAACCTTAAAACAATGTTTTCGTGTGTGTAAAGACACACGAGATACTCTTTATTCCATAATCTGTAAATTGAGGCATTTTAGGGTTGTACTATTATCTTTTTAAATTATTCTTTCATCCCGTAGCATAGGCTGCCAAACACGATGGGAGTTTGGATCCAATAAGAACGTACTTTTACTTTAAAAATAATGATGTGCAGTGTATTTTTGAAAATGCAGTTTTTTTAACTCAATCTAAATCTTTTGAACTCAATTACATTTTTCGAGTTTTCGCTTTTCTCGAATCCCCGTACGCACAGGCTTATGTTCATCAGGCAAAACATCTTCTCGTCTGCGTTAAATGTGACATAATGAACACATGTGTCTAAATGTTTGGCTGACAATCAGGGGCTGATGACATCGTTATGTGTAACTCCATTATATAAAAGTTCCTCCTACATGTTCATTGGCAAAAAAAATATTTTTTTAATCCCTCTACATGCCCTATTATTATAACATTTATTATGAGACATCTGTAATCGTCATCGACCGTCTCTAAAATGTGAAACCTGTCAAAGTACAGCAGCCATTACTGAGCAGCAAGAGGTTGCCGATTTCCCGTCACAGAAACTGCCTGTTTTTGAAGCTAATAATTTATCTTCTCCCCGCCTAGATAAGAACCAGTACCTCTGCGTATGGAAAAGGCGCAAGCAAATCATTCCAGGTGTTTTTATGATCTGAGCGGATTTAGAAAACCAAATTTGGCATCCACTCTCTCCATTGTCGATTTGTGGTTCTTCGTAGTCAAAGGTCTTTCGGGCAATCGTTAATGCTCGTCAATCTGAGATCCCGAATGCACCTCTAGACAGAACTAATGAAGTATTAGACAATTGGAGGAAATGTTCCGCCTCTCCTTCTAGAACTCCTTAACAAACACACAAAGCATACGGGTAAATGGAGCACGTGGAGGATCGCATATTTATAACAATACTTAAGAGGTTGTTATGCGAAGGAAGGGAATCAAGGTATTTCGTGTGTATACTCATCTGCAAACCGGACATTTTGTGTTAGCTGGAGACAAAGGTGTGTTGGATGAATCGCGGAAACTGGAAAGCGGCATCTTGTTGTGGACTTCGATATGCGTGAGAATAACAATTCTAATTGGCGAGTGTTTTGTAAGGATAACTTAATCGAACTACATTAATATGTACCACAACTCATTAAACAGCGCGTATTCCACGCGTATTCCATTTAATTATTAGATTTGGCCCCTTGTAAAAGAACCTCTTGATTCGACCTACTTTAATTCGCCCAAAAGCCGCAACCCACTCTTCCCCCTTTCTGCCCCTTCTCCGCCACCCAGCCAATCCCTCTCCACCCATGACAACCGGGACCGTTCCGTCACGACCCACCTTGGAGACCTCCATCCTCCCTCCATTCGCCCTCCGCCCAGCCAGCCCGACTACCACTCACGTCGGGAGACCGGTCAGGAGTGTACAATTTGTCCCTATTGGGGTGGTGCCCCAGTGGCAGATCGCACGCGATCTGTCCTTCCTCTTCCTTGTCCTATCCTCTCCCCTTACACACACTAACACTAACATGTACTACACTACCACACATTTCGGGAGACCAGTCGGAAGCTTAGAGCTTGTCCGGCTGGGGCGGGGCCCGCTGGTGGGAGACGCCAGGTTGGGAAACCCACGAGCCGACGTGTAGGTCAGCGCCAGATCTCGCCATGCAGCGTGAAAATGATTGATTTTTCGTGTTTCCGGGCGCGTCAACTGCTTTGGTCATTAGTTTCGGAAAAGACGCATGTTTTTTTTCTCGGGAGATGCCGGTGATCTTCCCTCGCTGGATGGCGAGATCCGGCGCCGACCTACCCTCGGCTAGTGGGGTTTACCCCTAACCAGGACTCTCCCACCAGCGGGGCACAGCCCCAGCCGAGGCAAGCTCTAAGCTCCCGACCGGTCTCCCGGAATATGTAGTAGTGTAGTGCATGTTAGTGTAAGTGTGTGTGCAAGGGGAGAGGATAGGGCAAGGAAGTGGAAGGACAGATCGCATGCGGCCCGTGGCCCGTTTGATAGGGTACTGCTCCGGCATTCGCCTGGTGTTGATCGGAGAGACCACGGGAAACTACCGATCACAGTAGCCGACCGCTAGAATTCTCCTTCAGACAGCGACTGCATTCGACCTAGCTGAAAAGCTAGTGCCGAAAATCCTGCCGCCGCCAGGACTCTAACTTAGGACCTCCCGGTCAGAGGCGCTGCAGTGCCATCAGTTGATGCACTGAACTACCGCTCCCGGTGCAGCAGCGTGGAAAGATCACCGCCACCTACACCGATAAAACACAGGGTTAATGACCTTAGCAGTTGACGCAATCACTAACAAAACAATCAATCAATCGGACCCCTCCGTCTCTTTATCCCCGCTCGGTCTACTACGTTCCTTTTCCCCGCATCCGTTCCGCCTCGCACCGCCCCACCAAGTTCAAGGCCCGCCACCCCTCCACGCCGTGCACTTTCTCGCCCCGCTCAGCTCGGGCCCGCCCGATAGCCCCTCCCCACCCGACCCCCGTCCCGCCCCCTCCCCACCCGCCGCGTCGGTGCGTCGGATTGTCGGCGCCAGCGCCGGCGCCGGGTCGCCGCACCGTCTCCAGGGCAACGGGGGTGATTGACGGCGCAATCTAATCGGCCACCGGCGCAATAGACATCTGCCTTCTCCAAACTGCGCGGCGCCGGGGCGGCGCCCTGACAAGAAGCCGCGAAGATCCGAGGGAGGGGGCGGGGCTTCTCCCGGGACTCAGAGGAGAAGGCGCGGACCCGAGCGGGTCGCAAAGGGAGACAAGGCGTTTTATGGGCGATGGCTTGAAAGGCGAGTGGAAAGCGGCGCGGGTGAGCGGAGGCAACAGATAATCAACGGAAGTGGCTAATCCTGCAAAATGACTCTATTGGAAATAGGTCATTTGTTAGGTTGTCATTTGTATCGTTCAGATATCAGCCCCTTAAGCAGTAGTTTTTCAATCAAAGTTCATAATCAGCGTATACATCATGCTGGTTATGTAGGGAATGACTCATATTAACTGAAATTAGAGGTCTGAATTTTTCGTTAAGCGTGATGGGATATGAGCATGTTTTCTTTTATTTTACTACTACTATACCGGAATTTTACCAAGTATATTTGACCACCTATCGCAAAAGGAAAAAAAGAACTAAGTGTTCCAAATATGCGATTTATATCAGAATCTTTGTTCAGAGTTTTCTGCAATCGTGAAAACGTATCGCTTCCTGCATTTAGGCTCTGGGCGAATAGCAATAGCCTCCATGGCAATCGTTGTGCATACAATGGTTTTGAGTGACTCCTTCCCCCATTTCTCTCACTCCCAAAAGGCTCTTAATGCATTATTCATAACGTACCCGGTATATTAAGGCATATACCATTGATGCAGCATGTTCGGGACATCACAAACAGAACCCCAATATAAAGCAAAATTAACATTCACATTCCTGTAACACATCACTAGGCAATATATAGATTCATCGCCGTGCGGAGAACGCTAGTCCCTATGCTGAGTTGTCAACGATTCGGTCGTCAGAATGTCACCTTCCTCAAAGTGAAATGCGTTTTGATAAAGACAGACATTTCGCCTTGAAGACTGAAGAATGCATATGGCCCTGAGAAAGTTTGCAGTAAAACGACCGAAACGTTAACAACTGTTCTTAGAACCCGGCGCCTCGCAGAGAGCCAAAAATCTATTGACGGTCACGGAAACTTACGTTTTCACATCTAATCTCTCGCAAACCTTTTCAAGGGAGTCGCTGAATTCACATCCCGAGCACTTCGATTACGTGGACCACCTTGTCGGAAACGCCGATGCCAATACTGTCGAAAAGGGGCTTTAGAGCTTGCGGTTTGGGGGCAGACGACGCGGAAAAAAAGGCAAGGAAACTTTCAAACTCCCCGGCCTGGGCGCCTCCGGGCTTTCGCTGCGGGATCGTCGCCAGCCCCCTAGCGTAAAGGGCTTCCTCCCACAGTCTGCGCGAAGGGCTGGGCTGTCTCGTGTGATTTAGGATACGACGCAGTGCGGAGGCAATTTTTTGCGTTTGCGGCCCTGCGCGTGTGCGATAGAAATGAGAAATAACCGGAGCGTTGGAGAGCACAAACCCTAAACGCGCAGAGTGTTTACGTAATTCACTTCCGTAGTCATCGGACGCGCTGGGATGAAATCAATTCCTGGCCCTCTAGCTTTGCTAGCCACTCACTTTAAATATACACTACATATTTTCGGTGATGCTGCATTCCGTGAGATGTGTGTTTTTGTGACGAAACTTCCTTAACCAGGACACGCTGTGAGGAAATCAATTTCTGGTACCACTGTGCTAACCATTCCCTTTAAACATACGATATTCTCACACATGCTATAATACACAATAGGTGACATGAAGTATTTTTGTTTTTCGAATGAAAATTTCTTATCCAGTTGTAGATAGGATAGATGTTCTTTATTTCTGCTGTTTTTAAGAACCAGATGGTAGAACACTAAATACAAAATTAATTTAATTTATAATACTATTAAATTCTTCCAATGTCTTAGGTTTGCAATTTTTTAATAAGTTAACAATAGTGAATTTTCTTGCTTGAAACGCATTTATAAAAAAGAAGGAATATCGTGCACAATGCCTTTTACCAACAGTAATTCTCGTCAACGAATATTCATCGTCTTCAGTTCTCACATCAATTTCAGGAATAATTACGCCCAATTTAAGTTTAGTAATAAATACCAATTGAAATATCCTATTACCATCGGATCAATTCTAATTTATTGAAGCTTAAGTTTTGAACAAAAGTCTTCCACTTAACGACATCACTCGACTGACTAACACGACGAAATCACAGGTTGTCACAGAAGTGGTTGTTGACTTTGCTGTTCTGTAGGTCTTATCCCATCGTCATGGGGTCGCGCCACCCAATGTCCATATTACACCGCGCAACTTTTCTTGAACGTTGCCTTTACCTTCCCTTCCCTAGGGTAATAAATAGTTGAAGGCCAAGGCTCGCAGCAAGCACTGATGATAACATTCGAAACACATCTTCATTGGCGCGCAATAAAATCTATTTACTGTGGTAACCGATAACTCCTAGTTCTATTTTTCTAAAGAGTATCTAAAGAAATGACCAGAGCAGATTCAGATCAATCGCAGGAGATACCTCGAACTCCTGAGAATATTAGAACTCAATTTATTGATGAAGTTGCGAAGGGATAACTCATATTCCACAGATTGGCATTGCTTCATAAAATCTAGTGGCCAACATGGTAACTAATACCCCCATTCTACCGGCATCTCTCCAAGCCATCGTTCAATAAAAGTTGCACGATTAATACTTACTTCGATGTTACAAAATCCTGTATCAGTTCCGAAACATATCTAATCACTCAAATTTTTAACGGAGAAAATTTAACAGTGAAACTTCGAAACTTATCCCTACAAAGTCAGGAGTGCCTCAAGGAAGTGTACTTAAAAAACATGCTTTTTATCCGTCACAAAGCAACCAACATTCTTTTCATCAAACTGAAAATTAATATTTTCTGACATAAACAAACATTACGAATTATCATATTGTAAGTCATAACAATAATTTGGTTGTTGTTTCTACAAGCTTTCATATATAACAAGGCAAAACATTTTATTTCATTTTTTGTTACACTCGCCTTTACCTACTTCCTCCTTCGGAAATATATCTCAATTTGAAAATTGCTCATGTCAAAAGCTCACTGCAGATAATAAAATTTTGTCAGATGGAAAAAGCTCTTAAAGTTTAACCAACTGAACATCTAAGCAATTACAGTTGTAACTTTCGACGGCAATGGTGGAATATTGCTCCTCTGAATAGAAAATGTCCTATATTTCCCACTGCGATTTCAGTAATGGGCGTGCCATTAGCAATGGTAGTCACGTAATTTCGCTGCAATTTTCAAACATGTTCTAGACTAGCATTCTTAAGAATGAATTTGGTTAACAAATTTACTCCCCATTATTCACATTACATTTAATTTTCCATTTAATGGGACTGCAATTGTTGAAAATCGTACTTATTTCTTTGTGTCCTAGGAGTTAATGTTTATGTAACAACTGTGGTTTCCTTGCCGGAACAAATGAAAATAACCGTAGTGCGAGTAAAGTTCCAATAAAACTTCTTAAGAAGACTACAAAAAACATAATCGATAATCTTGCTATTTTAGTGCGTTCACTTAATTTTACTTGCTCGCCTTACTTCGTATAAACATTGTAATTGTGCGGAGGGAAACTGAGATTCTTCTCCAGAAAAAAACTCTTAATATCGGGTCTGGTAACGCAAAATGGGATAAATCTTGTTCCTATGAAGTAAATTTCTTCCTCTAACACGGTATGTAGTTCGATTCGACGTTTTGAGGGTCTTTGATTCCAAAAGATCGATTGACAGCTAAACGGCTGTTCGTCCATCTGTCCTTTTCTCTGTTTTTGGTCAACACTAGCGCCTATACCTTTGAGACTGTTTTCTTGAAAACTGATATTCCCCAATCGATTTAAATTAATTGAAGACCCTGCGAAATTGGAACAAATGTTTTCATTTGGGAGGTTCTTTATATGAAGCTTCAATCACCTTTTCAAAATTTTCTAAAAGAATGGCTCCAAATTTTTGGATTAAACTTTGTCCTCGCATAGCGTAAAGAGCACTTAAAAATGGCGCAGGTCTCATTTTCGTTAAAATGCTTTATTTTTCTAAAATTGCAAAATTTGAATTTTTTGTGACAAACTCTGTATTTTCAAAAGTTAGAAAAAACTAACATAGCAAAAATACAATATTGAAAATAAAGATGTTTGTTGTAAATGAAAGCTGTTCTAAAAACTCAATTCTTTAAGAAAGGTCATGTAGAATTGTTTAAAAAACAACTAGTTTTCGCGTAATTTCTTCTGGAAGTTAATGAAATTTATAAAAAAAATCTCAAATATCGTTCAATTTTTTTAAAAATTGTTTACACGGATAAAACAAGGGATACTTGAAAGGATGGCACAGGTCTCATTTTCGTTGAACTCTCTGAATTTTCGTATCTTGTTTACGTTAGAAGTGATGCGAGAAAGTATGTGCTATAACTATATTTTTAGACTACTTCTTGTCTTCGTACCAAGAAGTATTAAAATTATTTTTAATGAATTGAGAAGAAAATTACATTACATATCAAGGGTGGCTTTCAAATTATTAAACATTAAAATTCAAATTCAAATGCTAAAACATTATATTATTTTCCCATTGCTTTATTGTCCATAAACGATTTTGTCATCCAATTTTTGAAAACGTTTCACGATACAAATCAAAGTACCGTTATTTTAATTTTTTGTCCTGACAAGATTGTCTTGTTTCGACATGGAATATGTTAGAACTACTCATTTAGTTAGTTACGATTCTGGCTAAATGTAATAGAATGATTTTTCTGGATATTAAACAACACATCGCCGACCTCAGAAACATCCATGAAAGTTTGTGTATACCGTTGACAACATCAAATTACAGTCTCTCAAAGTGCGTATTAACTCATAAAAGCCAGAACGACGTTTGAATGAATGGAAATATACTGTACACGGTCGAAAGTGTTTTGTCTCGGTAAATCCTCGCTTTTACTCTCGCTTTTCCCGAAATACTCCTGCCACCCATCACGTTTTTCATCTCAAGAAGATCAAAGGCCCAGTTTGTCTTTTTTCGCTCTCGAATGTCATTCGATCTTCTTCTCATTTCAACCATTACGCTGTTTTCAAAATAAAAAAGATTATTCTTCCAAAATTCTTCCTGCAGAACTGTTTTATGTCTAATTTGAATCCCGTGGCTTTCGCGAGAGAAAAAAGAGGTCTTTTTGATTCTGAAACATACACATTATTTACACATTTCACAGCTAATTGGTTGTAGTTTTCTGTTCAAATAATTACGAACATAAAAATATCAAATGTTAGGGTTATTTTTTTAAATGAGAACGTTCATTTGTCAGGATATTCCATGAACATTCTCTCCCAAAGGACAGGGTTTAGAGGTTTATTCACAAAAGTGCACTTGCTGGCAAAAAAGCAAACGAAGGAGAAGGCCACCAAGGCAAAGTAAACGGACACAAAGATACGTCACACCTGACTCGGCACTGAGCCACAGCTCGAATTAGGGTTCAAAGACTTGTACCGAGTATGTTTTACGGCCAACACTAGAGCATCTCCAGGAATGCCTTACGTAACTGGGTGGAGGGAGGGAGACTGCAGAGGAGGGAGTACTCTACTCGACGCATGAGTCACAAGCGCAACAATTAGTCTTCTTCCCCTCCCTCAATTTTAATAACAGAGTATAAGTTACTACAGATCGCCGAAACATGAAGTTTTTAATTATTGCTAGTGAACGGAATTTATTGTAATAAAAAAGCAAAATATGTTGAACATACATACGTACTTATTTTTTCCCAAATATGTAGCGAAAATATAAAATATGTGAAATAAAAATCCGTTATCACGTTTAAAATTACATTATTCAAGCGTTTTCCGAGCACACCACGTTGTCGATCATAAATTCAGAGAGGGTAAAAGGACGTTCTACATCTACAGAAGCAATTATTTGCCAGTTTCATTCGAAATGTATAATACTTTCGTAGTACTTACTTTCATAGTACTTATGGCAGTAAGTAGTACGTATGGCAGATCGACGGATAACATTTACAAAGTTGCAAAATGAAACGGGTCTTGGACGAGCAACTCTTCATGAAATCATCCATGAAGATTTGAAAATGCGTAAAATTTGTGCTCGGTGGGTGCCTCACCAACTCACAGAAATGCAGAAAAAGCAACGAGTGGACTTGTGCCGAGAACTGATGCGCATTTACAACACGAACAGAGAAAATTTCTTCAAAAGACTGGTGACTGGGGATGAATCTTGGTTCCTGTTTGAGACCCCGGAGAAAAAACGGCAATCAATGGAATGGAAACACACTGCAAGTCCTCCATCCAAAAAGCCTCGTCCGAGTCTTACTCCCAAAAAACAAATGGCTACAGTTTTCTGGGATGAAGAGGGAATTGTGCTACTGGATTGGCTTCCTACTAACGAAACAGTGAATAGTGATACCTACTGCGAAACTCTACGAAAACTGCGACGCAGTATTCAGCAGAGGCGGCAGGGAAAGTGGGCTCTCAAAGTGCTTCTTCAACACGACAATGCGAGGCCGCATACGAGCCGCAAGACAACAGACGCATTGGCAACAATGGGATTTACGAAGCTTCCCCATCCCACACATTCACCTGATTTGGCCCCTTCGGACTATGCACTGTTCGACAAAATGAAGGACGCATTGCGTGGCCGGCGAATGTCATCCACCGAAGAACTCCAAGACGCTGTCCGCGACTGGTGTCGCTCTACTCCGAAAGAATGGTTTTATACAGCCATAAGGAAACTTCCCGAGAAATGGGAAAGGTGCATCGAATTAGGAGATTACTTGTAATTTACCTGTGTAAACCTGGGCAGTACAATAAATGGTATGAAATTTAGAGCGTTTGTCCAAATCATTTCCGAACGCCCCAAGTATATACAATGTTGTTTACGAGGAGCCGGTGCTCAAGTGAATAGTACCCTGAGAGAGAGAGAGAGAAAGAGAGAGAGAGAGAGAGAGGGACAAAGGGAGCATACGCCTCTCCTCCCACCCCGACTCCAGATAAGACAATGATCTGAAAAATATTTGTTTAATCGAGTAACGCATGGAGTCTTTGAAATATGAGTAGGCTCATGGCTGACGTTTCTTCTGTTTCACATTCATCCGCTCCTCCTTGGTCCCGAGTACGCTGTTTCCAAGAAGCAGAAGGCGCGAGGGGGGGGGAGAAAGTTTGACAATTAATAGCGAATGTTCAGCGTTAATACCAGCACATTGCATGGCTTTGCAAATATTTCAGTAACATAGTTTTCAAGTAGCATATTTCGAACGCGCAAGTGAAATGTTCATTTTTAGCTTATAAATATATAAAAAACGTAACGAAATTTGTAGAAATAGATAGAATATGTAAAAATATGTAATTATATCAAAATATGTAAAATAAAAATGGTTTCAATTCGTTTAGAATGTCGTGTTACGTCTAAAAAATGTTTGTGAATGTAGGAATCTTGACCCTGTAAAAATATGTATATACATGAAAATCCGTTTCCTAGTTATTACTGTACCAAATGCACAAGTATGTGACGAAAATAAAACAATTTAGTTGCTGAATACGCTCATAAATTTCGAAGGATATGCTCCGCCCACAATCAATTGTCAATAAAAAGTCCTGTATAAATCGTCAATAAAAAATTTATAAATATTTCAGAATAAATATAAAAAAGTATATTAATGAAACCAAGGCTAAAACACATTTAATGTATATTAAATTAACTGCCAAATATTGTGAAATAGTCCCAGAACATTTTTGAAACTACTGGTTTTACAACGGGACACATTACATGTAACTTTTGCAATTTCCGAAAATTCAGTGATCTACGAAAATAGGACCAATTAATATTTATAAGCGCACTTCCCACTTCCGAGAAAAAATTAAAGAAATTGAAATAGTTCTGAGAAAATATAATTTTTAAAATTGCATTTGTTTCACACGAAAGTACGCGAAAACGACTCATATTTTGAAAAAAATTATGTGATTTCATTTAAACACATAAGTTTGAAGAACAGATTACATTATAAAATGCGTATCTTCAATATTGTAGTTATTGGAAGATGTCGACAAAATTGTAACTTTTGCAATTGTTGAAAATTCAGGGAGTTGAACGAAACTCAAATCTCCGAGAAGAAATTCGAATATTCGAGAAGAAAATTAAGTTAAAAATTGAAGCCATTTGAAGTAATTTTGAAAATGTCATTGAGTATTGAGATATACAAAATTTTCTCTACATTAATATCTTACAAAGATCTTAGCGTCCGGCTTGCTGGGTCAATGGGTCACGATATATTATAATCCTTATTACCTTTATAATGGATTATAGGATCCGCTGACTATACAGCGCAGCTGGGAATCTGAAATAGAATGATTCTATATTTCTAGTTCATTTCTGTTTGGATTGACTAAATGAAAGATCACTTTCTTTTCTAAAGAACAAAATTTAACAAAGTTTATTGTTACCTTTTAGCAAACAATTTAGTGAATTTAATAAATGATTTTGATGTTAGGCCTTTGATCAAGATATCTTTGAATTTTACAGTTTTATACCGCGGTTAACTTATCTATTCTTCGTTGATGTCCCTCGTAGACTTCTCAGTCGAAATATCTTGCGAGCTTGCCGTAGTCCAAAGTCCCAAGAAATCCTCTTCTGCTCCTATCCAAGATGGTGTCAAACTATCAAAATTATCAGTCCTGATTACGTCCTATGACATAGTCCCGAAATCTATAACTCGATTACCACTCCCGACAAAGTCCCAATCTATGCATCAATATTACTTCGACATGCAATATCTGCAATATCATTTACTGTCCTTAAAATTTCACGATCTGATAACCCGACTCTGACTATCTGCACTACACTCGCTCCCTCTCACGAACCTACGATCAGTTCAGACACGCGATGCCGGTCAGAATGAAATCTTCCTGCATGATTCACCCCTCGAAGACTTCGTATTAAACTACCTTCCTTTTTTTCATAACATTTGACCGTACTTCTCTCACCCAGCCAATCCATGCGTTCGTTATATTTTGGTGTAGCTGACCTTTCGATCGTCTAAACTTCTTCGCCCAATCCCAAATTTTCTACTTTCGGCATGCAGCCACCTCCTAATGCATTTACAAAAAACAAAAACTACATTGTTTATTCACGGTCGTTGCTAAGCCCATGCTCTCGTGATATTTCCTAATGCATATTCCACCATATAGTCTACAAATAAATGTTAGTTTATTTTCATGTGACATATCGGAATGTCACAATATATATATATATATATATATATATATATATATATATATATATATATATATGAATGCTCGTGAAGCGAGCTTACAATTCTCAGGAAGCAGGATCTTTCGGGTATGAGAAAGGTCTGAACCCTTAACACAATGAATCAAATAAAATACGAATAATATGAACATATATTCAATGAGAAAATTTACAGTGACGCAATTTCACAACAGGTTATTGCACTTTAAGTAGCTGGTCACTGAAAAAATGAAACAAGACAAAAAACCAAAAACATATAGGCGTCACCTCGACTGCCTGAACACACTTTCATCAACTACAATTTAGGATTTGATTACTCCTTTCTGAGTTTTTCCACTACTAAATTATTTACTCTTTTGGCCTCTAGTTTTCCGTGCACGGCTTTTTTTGTTTCAAATGAATTTGATACTTGTTTCAAAGAAACCCTTTCACAGGTGCTAGCCTTGGGCTTCGCACTCACTATGATATTGAACACAAAAAAATATACGTGGCATTCACGTTACTTAATTCATACCCCTTTACATGTCACAAAAGCAATTACTTGAAAACATAATACAACAAATTGATCTTTCTGGATAATATTAACTGTACAACATATAAAAATTCTGAATCATTTATGTAAAATTGTACAAGGTAAGCCTCTTTAAATGAATCTACTGACACGTGCAGTAAATGGCCTGGAAACTGCCACTCACACAGTTCGAAATACTTCTCCCTCCTATTTTAGACGTTTCACCCACTTTTAACACTGATTGTCGTGTATTTACCAGTATCCTCTTTCCCAGCTGAACGCTGCATAAACGTTGCCAGTTCCTTTACCTCAACAGCTCCGCGTCGCTCGCCTGTAGGTAACCTTGGGGATTTTCTGCCGCTCGTCCCGCGTTGCCGCCTCGTCTCGCGTGCTGTGCTGCGACGAAAGCAGTTCCTTCCACTCGAACGCCGCCAAGCCTCCAATTTCCACACCTTTCTCTCGTTCCGAACCCGTACTATCCTCGCTCTAGACCAAGTCCTTCTCGCCTACGCTTCGCTCTTCCTGGGGTCGTCCGTCTTCCACTGCCTCGTACACGTTCGTTCGCGCTTCCAGCCTCGAAATTATTAATGTTGCAAGAGTTATGCTCAAATGCTCGGCCGACCTACCACACTTTAGGCATGTATGGTCTCAGCGTGCAATGTGAGATGCTGGATTTAATTAATGTCCTTCTGCGCGAATTTTACAACTTTGAAGTTATTTCGACGTCAAACAGTTATTTCGCTTGCTCTCCGAATTATTGTGACTGCAACGAATGATTTTGCACTCTATTCCCTAATTACTTCACTTTTCTAAGATACGCTTTCCGAGCTAGCTTTTAACTATCAAGTTAAAATAAACTCCTATACTATCTATTTGTACTGGTCGCCGTCGCTGTTACCGTACAAGAGAACTTCTTCTGGTCGCCGTCACAGTCGCCGTAAAAGAGAGTTCCTCCGATCGCCGCCGCAGTTGTCGTAAAAGAGAGTTCCTCCGAGGCGCGCCGCGATACTTATGTTACTCGCGCCTGGGGAAATGTTGGAGGGGTGCATATTCTCCTCCTTTCGTGACCTCACGGAAAAACATTACTCACTAGTTCGGGCGTCGTAGTTTGAAAAGCTGTGGGCAGATGGCGCGTTTACCGGCCATCGCTCCGCCGCGTACCCTAGTCCTCTCTGTTAGTGAGCTTCTTCACATGGCTGATGGTGGCGTTATGGGGTTGTCTAACCCCGTGACGTCACATATATATATATATATATATATATATATATATATATATATATATATATATATTGAGACGAACCGGTAAACCCGGCTTGTTCGCAGTAAATTTATTTGCAAGGGACAGGTGTTCTTTTTCGTGAATGGGCTCGGGGTTATTAATCAGACACCATTGTTCCGTGAACAAAATAAACATGAATTATTTATTATTCTAAACAAATCACTATTGATTACAAATATCTGTGATTGTCTTTATCCTTTTCTTTACCTCACCCAGAATCACTGTTAGTTCTTTCGATCTTACATCGATCGAGGAAATATTTACCGTTTAATACTCCCCCTCGAGCGTCGGCGGCTTCGGGGACTCTCGGGTGTTCTCGTACTCCTTCGCTGTGCTGCCTATGCCCGCTCCACTGGGGGCCAGCCGATGCGATGCGCTGCGTTTCCGAAGCACTTTCTCCAGCGTAATCTTCCCACGGTGCCTCTGCGCCTCCCCGCTGAACTCCTTTCCAGTTCACCCAGATCTACTCGATGTCACCTTCCGCGAGCTGACAAACGCCACTAATTATTCAAGGTACAGTTTACTAGCACGTGTCCTCACCATTTCACCAGGCTACTAGTCTCGTGGCGTACTCCTCTGCACACAAGTTCTCTCGATCAGTACTACCCCGGATAATAGCTGTTACTCTGGCACTACGTCCGAGCCACTAATGATGGTTATATCTAGCACAACTCGTCCGTCAATCACTTTTGGCAGCGCTCATTCGTTCGCGACACTATTCTACCTTGTTCGAACGCGGAGCAGCCCCAGGTACTTCCTTCCTTACAGGCGTCCGGCCGTACACTGAAGCCTCGCGGCGTCTTTTCTCACGCCTTCGGCCAACCGACAACACTTCGCCGCCCGTAGCTGTTTCTTGTGGCTAGCGGGCGCCCTCTGGCAACCGTTTTGCCGCGTACTCTTACTTGTTGTATCGCCGTTTCTTTAGGCAGAAACGCGGTGCGTTTCAATATATATATATATATATATATATATATATATATATATATATATATATATATATATATATTGTAACCGTTGCCAGACGTAAGGGGGAGGGTGCGCGCGAGCGGCGAAATGGCGTCCGCCGTCCGCGTCGCGGGGCCGTCCGTCGACAAGGTACACTAATTTCTTTTGGAGACCTCCAGGGACGGAAGTCGGGGACCGGGAGGGGCGGAGTTCTTTTCCTGGTTGCCCCCACGCATTCGAAATGAAAAACCAAAGTACAGATTTTTGTAAAACAGAAAACAGAACGTCTTTTAATCGGCAATAGCACCTACAAAAGATCACCATCCGTGAACGACGAGAGGCCTCTCTGTCTAACAACACACAAATTGTAACCCATCAAACACAAAAACAAACAAACTTAATTCTATTTACAAAACTCATTACTACAGTTCCGTAGTCGCGGCTCATTGGCCTCTCTCCGCTACCTCAGCACAACAATGTCAAAACAACAAAAAAACTAACAAAATTCAGTCCTATTTACAGAATTCACTACTACAGTTTCGCAGTCGCGGCTCATCCAGTCCTCTCTCCGCGCCCTCAACACAACAATGTCAAACAACCTGTAACCCATAACACGGTATATCCGTCGGGTACTTATCGTTGCGGGAACGCTGCCGTGCCGCCTTCCACAGTCCGTCGATCGCCACCGTGTCCTCGGAAAGGCCGTGCGCTAGCAAGCGCTGCCTGGGCGCCGCTCCAACGGACGCCCCATAATGCCCCCACTCGGCGGTTTGCCCCAACTCGCCGGCCGTAACACTTCAAGAACTCTTCTTCACCTCTCCGTCTGTTCCCTTTTCACTATCTCGCGACACTCTTCGAGACACCTCACTACCGTGCAAGCCCAATGCTCTAACGTCCCTATTCTCTCTGCCTCCACTTTCCACCGCTTACTACCTGCCGCTCTCCCTGGCAGCGACTATCCCGACACTCCTCGGTGCACTCTCCCGGTGCCCTCCCTCCTACTCCATTCCCCTCCTTTCCCCTCACTGCTTCCCCGCTTTCTTTCACCCCTCACCCCGTCGGTCACCGCCGACAACTCCGCCTGGGGGAGGGGAGGGGCGTGCGAGAACCACGAAACGGCGTCTTCCACAGGCGCGGGGCTTCCAAAGTCATGCGTTCATGAATGTGGGGCCTGCCCACACCTGGGGCTGGCGTCACGTCACAAAACATTCGTAGAATATTTTCTGCCCGAAAATATTCTTCAATAGAAGGGTTAACGGAACCATTTCTTCGCCAGATTACTCTTCTTTTCTTCACAAATGTAATTTCTTCGTTTGCTTCACAATCAGTAAACTGTTCTACTCCCTTTTCACCATCTTTGCCATCGTTTTCATCATCTTCGTCGCAGATTGTTAATTCTATTTCATCTACTAGATCCGTCTCCTCCACTTCTGCTTCCATGTCAAAAAATGTCGTATTCTCCTCTTCTTTTACTTAACGTTTTTTTTTCTTCTAATTCTTCTCTTACCCCATACTCTTCTTCTTCTTCTTCTCCTTCTACTTCTTATTTTTCTTCTTGTACTATCTGCTACTCCATTCCAATCAACATTCCATTCTTACAAATGTTTCTTAGAACACGCCGGATGTTGTGTGGGTGCTTGTGGGTTTGTGGCCGGGCCACGAACGTCACAATATATATATATATATATATATATATATATATATATATATATATATATATATATATATATATATATATATATTCAAAAATTAAAACATCCGTTTCAAAATTCAAAGGACCGATCGGGAAATAACAATTTAGGTAAAAATCTTGCCTACGGTTTAGCCTTTAATGCTGTTGACTGACAGCCTGACGGGCATAGATGCGCGGACAGACGGACGAATAGACAGACGTGTTCCCTTGAACCAAGTTTTCGGTATCAAGGATCCACAATACGTGGATTCTTGAAAACGTGGATGTCTACACAACATTTCAGAGGAAGTAATTCCTTTAGGTATCAAGGACCCACAATATGCGTTTTGTGCCAAAAAGTTTCCGATTTTCGCCGCAGGATTACATAACTTTCTGCATTCTACGTAAATAGTAATGAGAAAGTTAGAATTGTGTATGAATACCACTATAAATCGTTTTTATTAAATACAAAATAATTATTCTAAAAAGAGCATTATTACCGTCCATTTTACTATTATTATCACTATTAATACGATTCTATGATTAATTGACTTTTTTGGATCTTAGACAGAAGTCAATTACGACACCAAGACATTAAATTTCGACTTTTCTTAGGTGCTTTCACGCCATACTCTTCAGGTAATGAAATGAATATCAATATTTTAAACAGGTACAATATTATGTAACTTCATAGACAGACCAACAGAATTACAATAATACTCACCTAAACAATTTTATTAAATAAAAAAAATTCAAATTTGTAATTAACAATGAGCAAAATGAATGTAAACAGCATAGAAACATTCTTGGTTGCGAGTGACAATAAGCGTTAACAGTAAGTCCGATTCGTAAAACGGTTCGTGTACAAACGTAATAAAATGAAACAACATACTGGAGCCGTAATTGGCTTGCCCAGTACGTTTCTAAATTCAATTTATAATATGAATCAAGAACTTCTAGGAATAATTCATCTAATTTTCTTTATATTATTATTATTATTATTATTATTATTATTATTATTATTATTATTATTATCGTCATTGTCATCACTGGCAAGCTGAAAATAGTTCCACTAGGATAGACTGTCTTACTTTTACTATGCGAGTTTATTCAGCATCAAATAAGAATCTAACTTCATTGCCTACTCACAATCTGTGCTTTATACAAAAGAAAATTAATGAGTCTGGAGCGTTAACACCGCTCGACACCCTCATTATGTAACGAGAACAGCAGCTTGCGTTTGCCCTTGGCATTTTCACGGCCTCGTTTTGGATAGACAGATTTGTTTCATTTCGTCTTGTCTGCTGTGTGTGTTATATTAATAGTTATTTATACACCAAAGACGGTAAGAATGTTCTAACGATCTAGCGGCGACAAAAAGCCCGAGGGCCTTCAGCCCCACGACTTTCTGTCGCCCGAGACCAACATTTTTTAATTTATACTTACTAATCAAACATATATAAGATAAACCGAGTCACGTTAATGTCTAGTTAATTAATAAATAAGTATATATATATATATATATATATATATATATATATATATATATATATATATATATAATTTTTTACTTTATTATATTGGTTGGTTCAGATTTACTTATTTACTAATTAACTAGTCATTAACTTCACTCGGTTTATCTTTTCATATTTCCCTTCCACAATTCCCTTTCATAATTCCCTCCATAAGAGAACATATAGCATCATTCAACTGTTTTCACCTTTCCTTCGTAATCACGATCCTTTCAATCTACGTAAGTTACACAGTGTATTCCAAGGACCGTATCAAAGGCAATAAGCTATAACGAATCAGTCAAAAAATATACAAATTTACATGATTTCTTTACATCTCTGTGTAAAACAGCGCGCTAGGAAAGCCTTGTCGCGGTGGAACCTTCGTGCTTGCAACAAAAATTGTTTGCAGCAGCGTGCAACAAAATAAAACGTAAATACCGCACTCACCTCAATCATAACAGATGCTGAAAGTGTTGTCCCCTTCATATATTTCGCAGCGATTTATTTGCTACCAACATCGTTGACATTTTTAATAGGAGGCCCTGACACGGGCCCGCGCGGAGAGACTTTAATAGCGCACTATTATTCCACTATTTACACAATTAAATTAATATTTCTATATAATTATTCTTTAAAATTTTTCAATTTTATCACAAGTTTTAATTTCTAATTGTAATTTATTACTAAATAATTTAACTTCCTTATTAAATAGTCTACATTTTTACCTGAAGTTTTACTTAGTTTTTGAGTAAATTTTGTGCTCGTCAGGTTTCTTTCGTTGTTTTTTCTTTCACTCTTTGAATTTTGTTTTCTAAATTTTCTGTTTAGCCAATTGGCGTCGCATGTTACGAGTGATCGCCTGCCGCGGTACCGTTTCGCGTGCGACGCGGCCTGGGGCGGGTCGAAAACGCGCAGCAGTTATCGGCAGCCATTTTTCAGAGGATATGAATATTCACGTCCCACTACGCTTGGGCTTGTTGAGCAAACACAACAGGCCGTGGGCGGAGCAGGGTGATGCAAAGGTTGCTGGAATAAGGAAGCAGTTGGGCATTCTTTGACGAAGAGAGGTTGTTGAAGGAAAGCGGTGTGAAACGTCAGAGAAAATCAACTTATATTTAAAGAAAGAAAAATGAGTGTTTAAGAAAATGTATATTAAAATCCCATGTGACACTGCGTACAATATTTGAGCACATTCCTATCTTATTTTTGTGCATATTTTATCAGTTTCAAATTATTATATTTTAGAGTTTTAAAGTGCATATATTTTCATTTTGAGGCCTCTATTTCCTAAACGTGGTTTTTAGGCATAGTCATCTCATTTTATGCTCTTTCAATTATTCGGCAACGATTTAAATATTTATTCGTGTACTGTCAAAGTAACTTAAACAAAAGCAACTTCGATGCGCAGGAACCATGATGAAAGAAATTTTATTGGCTTTTTAATCGAGATTTCGTTAAATTAACTGAATTATTTGTGACGTACTTCAGTACACAAGAAGAGCATAAAACCTGACAAAATCCCGAGAGTATGCGTTAAAACCTCGAAGATTTATGAGCCTGTCAGTATATTGTTGTTTCAGAAATTAAATTGTTCTCTCCTTTAAAAAGCGTATTGGAAAACACCAACGGAAACAATGTTCAAAATTTTGACCCAGAATTCCCGAGCTACTCTGCTATTGTTTGTTGTCAGCAGAGATTAACATCGCCAAAATGGCGCATGTTCATTTGGCATGTGAAAATTACTACTCTTCTACATGCCTAATCTGAACAATACTATTAGCAAAGTTTATTGCTGATCTCATACAACAATTGTGACATTGTTTAAACAAAGATTGAATTTTAAACAAAGATGGAAATGAATTGTTTGATATCATTGTGTTCTGACATTCATGATGCGTACACGAACTATCAGCGTATGCGAGCACGCATATGTGTGAACGCAATAAGAGAGACTGGGTGTAGTTGCACTCATACTATAACGCCTGTCATGTAGCTTTCTAGCTTTATGTTACGTGACCTTCAGAACCTAACCAACTTCCTACATACGTCTCATTATAATCGAGTGCAACAATGATTGAACCTTTATAAATGCGTTTTTGAGCTTGATAAGTAACGTTTTCAAGGCTCATTGATGATTTCCTTAAATACTGGGATGAATTCTATTTTGCTTCCCTCTTCCTCTGCTGCTTCTCTCTTTTTCTTCCATCAAGCTCATGATTTTCGTGAATCAGACTGCATGCATTCATTTCTCCTCCTACCTCTGAAAGGATCTTTAATAAAAAAAATCGTGTGGTGCTTATTGGCATTCTTCATATTCTCTCTGCCAACCACCTGCATAAAATGAAACAATTTTTTGATATTTTTATTCATACCTATTACTTGCGACCATTTTAGTAATATACATTTTTATGTCAATCCTGACATATTTCCAAAAGTAGAAACGTATATATTCAAAAAGTATCTACCTTCCCACGGTATTTCGAGTTATATGTTGGCATTTCATATACTACAATGGGACGCGATACCCCCGAAGAGCCACGTCGATGAATAATGCGTATCCCTGGTTAGTGTGACGACGAAAAAAAGAAAGTAATGATAAACTTGCCCGAAAAACATGAAGGAAATTCGCTGTTTGTTCTCAAATTTAGTCATTAAGATTTCTACGCCCAGAACAGTGCTGGCTGGTGCATTGCAAATTAGAGGCATGTATCCATATGTCCGAACTTATCACATACATTTTACCTCTTCGAAATATTCTTGAACTAAGAAAACTAAAGCATGATGTGTATGACCGACTTGCACGCGTCGGAATTTTAATCATTGTCTAACAAGGATTAAACATCTTATAGGTTGATAACGAAAGATACAATGGTGCTCACGCGAAAATTAGAGATATTTTTAAAAAATATTTCAAGCAAACAAATCAGTAATTTATGTAATCAGATGAAAGGGTTGGTATTCATAGCTTAGTTGATATTTGTAGGCGCGGATTCTGCGGAACAAAGAAGCAGAGGGCTGTCCTCACCCAACTCCCGGTTTCATCACTCGTTTAAAGCTTCCATTGTCCCACAAGAACCAGATACGAACGGACTAGTGATAGTCCACGATACAAGTCATTCCAAAAACATTTATTTTTCGCTTAAGCGGGCATATAAAACTAAAATCGTCTTTAAAAATTGCGCCGGCGGTATGCACAAATTTAACGAGTAGATTTAATATTTTAAAAGTTTAAGAGTTTTCTAATAATTTTATTATTATTTAAATTTCTTAAATTCTCATTTAATAGCTTAACTTTTCCCGAGGTTGGTTTTTCTGGGGAGGACGCCCCCTACAGTCATTAAGGAGTAACAGCCACTTGAATTCGAAAGATGAAATTGACTCTTTGGCTTAAATGTGTTAACTTTTAACCTGAAATGTGTTAACCAACCTGTGATGTTTAGTTAATTATAGAGTTATTATTCACTTATTTATGTTAAAGTTTTGTATTTCTTTGTGCAATAAATTGTAAACTTCGTGTCGTTCTTCAATCGGTAAGTTTAAGCTTTTCTTAGCGTGAAAATTTCATCAAATTAATTAAGTTACCTACGCAATGTTCCAAAAAAGTTCAAAACATTCTTTATTAAAAAAAGTAAGAAAGGACTGATTTTAAATACTTAATTTTAAAACTACTGACTGACACTATCCTAATAGATATTTTGTTTGACAAAAACGTGATAAACGTGTCTACATCTATTTTTTCAATTAAATAATTGAACATTCATTTTGATTGTGCTTCTTACTCCCTCTAAAAAGTAATACGTCGACCTATCTGTGGCTAGTGACGACCTACCTCAAGTATACAGAGATGCTTAGTATTTATTTCCCATAAGTCTTATTTCCTGATCCAACTTGTAAGAAATGTTTGTAAGGTTCGCTCATATTTTACGCGACGTAATAAATGATAAAAATAAAGATAGTAATTTGGTATCCAAGTAGAGTTTCTATCACTCATAGAATTCATTGCGGGAGGCAAAAAAAGCCAGTGTTGAAAGCCAACTGTGACAAAGCCAATCCAACACTCGCTGTGGTCTAGGGTTAAATTGCCCGCCGACACAGGCTGTTGGGCGCTCGGTTAGACGGAGCGCACGGACTCGCTACACGGGGTGAAAAAGGTCGAAAAGAGGCAAAAAAAGGGAACCGAAGGAGGTAGAAGGAATCAAATTTGTGAAAAGAACATGTGGGTTCGGAAAGATGAAACAACTAAAAAAATCAGGGTGTATTCAAAAGGAGGAGAAATCAGTATTTCGAATTTCTGGGCGCATCAACTACTTTATCAATAGTCCTGAAGTTGAAATATATGTTACAGCCAGTAGGGGGTGGTGCTCATTCCCCGCTAGAATGTGGGATTAGGTGGCGACCTACACGTGGGTTTGCGGGATTCTCTCATTAAGATATTTTCAGCTGCGGGGCATCACCGATGCTGGAACAAGCTTAATGCTCTCGACTGATCTCCCGTCGTGTGTGGTACTGTAGTGGTTATAATTGTGTATGTGTGTAATGAAAAACGATAGGACAAGAAAGAGGAAGGAAAGATCGCGTGCGACTATTCATAATCCTGTAGCATGGAACGTTGTAAGCCCCAGCGTGAGAAAGGTGAGAGTCGGAGGCACCCAGGCATTGCCTGTATCCTCCTTCCCTCATGTTAATTGTCGCTAGAAATTTATATATATATATATATACATATATTGACATTGTAGGATTTAATACATACATTTTAGTACATGAATTTTGATATACATTAAGTTTTAATACCAAAATTTTAATACGTGTGATAATTTGGCCATGGGGGGTAACTTTCAAGCTAAGGAAAATAAATAACTGGGAAAACCAACTAACCTACTATGCTAATGGATTGAAGTTGAAATGAAATTAAAGTCTTATTTGGGTATTAGGAGTTTTTAAAATAAACTCTGTCAAGGTTTTACTTAGGACTTGAATTTAATAATAAATCTTAAGGCATGTGGGAGAGTTCCCCCATAGAGTTCGGTTGTGAGCACGTTTGGCAAAGTGTATTGACAAAGCCATGGCCTAAGGTAAGATCGCGCGTGGATCGTGGCCCGTTACATAGCGTACTGCTCCGGCATTCACCTGGTGTTGATCGGAGACACTACGAAAAGCTACCGATTAGAGTAGCCGACCGCTAGAATTCTTCTTCCAAAAACTGCTAAATTCGTTGCACGGTCGGGACCCTTCCCTTCAACCTCCCGGTCAGAGACAGTGCTGCGGCGACATTTGACTTTACAGAGGCTTCTCAACCGGTGGGGGAATTGAAAATACGGGAAAACCAGAGGGAAATTATAAGATAAAATAAAAGAACCCCGCGAGATCCAGTTAAGAGGAGTAACAATAGAGACATCTAGAAATAACGTAGACCACAGATATTCTAGAAAGCAGAGGAATGATTATGGCCGGATTGAGAAAAGCAAATGAAAAGGGCTAGGTGTGAGGAAAGGAGAAGAGGTCCTCCTGGTATTAAAACGAAAGTGCAAAAAGGGCGTGCCGGTGCATACAGAGCGCTGGCAGTGTGATGGACGAGGTGCGGGTGGAAAGAGAGTTGGGCAGGGGCGGGGCGCGTGGGCGGAGAGGGGAAGGCGACGGTGCGAGGGAAGCGGGGGCAAGGGCGGTGAGCTGAGCCTTTCGGGGCGGAGGGGGTGCGGGGGCGGGAGGCGGCGCGGGGGCGGTGAAGTGATGGGGGAAGGCGCAGGAGCTGTGTGCCGAAAGGGGAGAAGGCCGAGTGCAGAAGTGAACGAAATGCGGGTCGAGTACATAACTACTGCCGGCAATGCTACGTGGGGATGAGGGATGAGTGAGGGAGGGACTTTCATGTATGGACGTTCGGGAAAGCAGTAAAACAGATGTGTTACGGGCGGGCGTGGGAGCAGGGGTACACCGCGGGTATGTTGCGTGTGCGGGCGGTGCGTGTGGGCATATATTGTCAGTACTGAGGGAGGGGAAACGGTGGAAGGCGTGGCGAGAGACGTGACGGGAGACGTGACGGGAGACGTGACGGGAGACGTGACGGGAGACGTGACGGGAGACGTGACGGGAGACATGACGGGAGACGTGACGGGAGACGTGACGGGAGAGTGACGGGAGACGTGACGGGAGAGTGACGGGAGACGTGACGGGAGACGTGACGGGAGAAGTGGCGGGAGGCGTGGAAGAATCATGTTACATACTCGTAATAATATGCCGTAGATACTTCCGTAAAGTTAGCACAGCAAAGTTGTCTAAATTACATGAAAATAATATAAAATGTTGTCGCTTACTTGCTGCTAATTCGATACGAAAAAAGGAATGGTTGAATGGGATTATTCTTGCAGTTTCAATGCCTTTCTCTTGACACTCAATAAATATAATTAAAGCTAGCATATGGCCTAATAATTACCCAAAAATAGAAATAAAAGTACAGCATAAGACAGATAATAAATAATAAGCTAATAAAATTGCACATCATTTCTCACATTATGCGCAATATTGTACTATTATTATGCGAACCTGTAAAAGTGTTTTCAACAAGGAATTTTTCTCCCACCGCGACTAGAACTCAAATCTATTGACTTAGAACGTAGTGCGTTTTACCGCTATACCATGCAGTAGCTCTGACTTACTTGGGGCGACTCTTAAGAATACAATTGTCTCCCAATATTTCCAACGCTCATATTTTCAACAAAAATGAGACCTGCGACATTCTTTTAAGCACCTCATATTTTATTCGTGAAAAAAGTTAAAGAAAGAATTTGGAGCGGTTTTTGAGAAAATGTGTTTTTTTATAATTCGCATTAACTTCCAGAAAAAAAATACGGGAAAACGGCAAATTTTTTTTTCAAAAAATTTTCCATGACCTTTTTTAAAGAGCTGATCTTTTAGGACAGATTTTGCTGAAAACAAAAGTCTCCATCTTCAGCTTTTTAGTTATGAAATGGTTACCTTTTACGATTTTTGATAATTCAGAGAATTGTAAGAATTCTGATGCGGTGTTGTTGACGTTATTATATGAAAAAACAAAAGAGATCATCTTCAGAGGTCAATTCAGAGAGTTCGCTGGAAATGAGACTACCACCGCATTTTTCCATCCTTCGAAACATACGAAGACAACATTGAAAGAAAAAAATGGAACCGCTTTTGAGAAAATAAATCTTAAAAAAATTGAGAAAAGTACCTAAATTTCACACAAAATTCCGCAAAATTTACTCATATTTTCGAAAAATTGTACCCAACTCAAATTCAACATTTTTCAGTATTGTAGTTGTAGGAAGACGCCGAAAAAATTGAAATTTAGCAATTTTTGAAAAATCAGAGATTTCAACAATTCTTAAAAAATCAGAGATTTCAAACAAGTTTTTGGTGTCTGAATTCGGGTCTGAGAAAATATCAAAAATTATTTTTCTGATAGTATAAAGTGTTTTATTTATCATCTTTTTTCAGTCAGATAAAATAGTGTTAATTTGCCAAAAAAATTAAAATAAAAAAAAACACGTTTTTGGCTGTAAATGAGTGTGGGTGGTAGGACGAGTGCTAAGAAACCTTTCAAAAACATTATTTTTTATGTTAGAATTATACTGTAATCATTCGCACGCCATTTGGTTTAGGGGAACTTTTTGCCATCTTATTAAGGGTTACTATTTACGGAACTATGGCCATTTGAAAAGTGTCATTTTCTATGGTTTTAAAGTAAAATTGGCCATAATCAGACTAATGTAGCACATTGTTTGAGTCAAATAAGTAATGTTCAATGCTTAATGTTTGATAAAATTGTTACGGGACAAAGTGGGCACCCCCTCACCCAAAAATTCGTTGATAAAAATTCCATTAAATAAAATGTATTCGCCATTTTTTAAAGGCAAGAAAATGATGAATAAAAAACATGAAAAATGATTAAACAAGTCCAAAAATGGGATGTTTATATGGTTGTGGCCCCCCAAAATCCATATTAAAAACGTTTATTGGTGCATATGTTATACTTACATCAAAAAGTAACTTTCTTCGCTACGCCATTGAATTCTATTCTTTTCGGCACAGCCTAGTATATATACATATTACGAGATATTACCTACACCACTACACCACAGAGAGCAGGAATACATACGCGATGACAATGAAAATTTCAACAACAATATCACTTGTTTAAATAACCTCAGAAACGAAATTTAATTTATAACCATACACACTTCTGTAGAATTTAGCGTTGTCATCACCAGGCAACTAAGTGATAAAACAGAAAGCTAAGACATCAGGATGTCACTATCCACCCATTGGTAACTGAAAATAAAAGATAATGAGCATGAGTGGAGAAAATTCGATCACACCACCTACGCATTTAATGTAAATACAAGATGGCGAATCCAAAGCCCGAAGATCATACACAGATGGCTAAGGTTGTCAGAAAGCTCATATCGCCACGACATATCCAGGCTACATGGTCACAGGTGAGTCATATTTCGTATATACATATACCCCTTTTTATCATTACGACATTTTAAACATTTGAATGGAATTTTTATAATTTTATTCATAATAAAGTCAAATACAAATTTTTGGATTCCAAATGGAAATATTACACATGTGTAAAGTTTTATCAAAGTACCTGCGAGAAAATACTAGTTAAAATGGTAATGATTTACTTGAATTCTAGTCTATTCAATTATATCTTGTATTCCATTCTCAAACATTTTATATACAACTGTAATTATTTTTCTTCGTAAAAACTGTGTAATGAATTGAATAACTACTTTCATTTAAAGACATTACTAAGCTCACTACCAATCAATATGTACTAACAAAAATTATAAACTAAATAATTACACCTGAAAAATCAAGTAAAAAATAAAATAGCAAAGCAAAAAAATTGGTAAAATATAAATCGTTTTAGATATTTGAGTAAAATGACTAATTTACAATCAATTATCAAATGCAAAACCAGGAATTGTAACAACAACATACACTCCGAATTAAACAAAGTAGCACTTTGAGATCACGAACTAGAAGGAGAGAGTCATTATCATAATATCGAGAGCTCGTATACCTACATTTTATGTCACAAAGAAACTCCGGATTGAATGTCAGGGTTCCCGTCTCCGTCAACCTCGTGACCTTCACGTGCCACACATTATTTGGTAGTATAGTGAATACAGAGTACCGGCTAATCGAATTAATAGAGCTGTAAACACGGATGATCATCTTGTTGGTACCAGTAACTCCAATACTTGTTCTTCTGTTATAAATAGCAACATTTCACTAACAAATTTCAATCAATTTAAATACGTCTATAATATGTAAAAAATCAATATAACAGATAATTTATCAACGGCAATTTTTGTTCTTTGTAAATTTGATTCGCAGAGTAACTACTCCCTTCCTGACATGAATGACAACATATGGCGGTCTCAAACACAATAGGCCATTTGAAGGTGAAATCACATAAGGCGCACAACAAGCTCAGCTTTGTTCTTCGCAACTGGAACGGGCGGGGTAACCACGCCCTGCCTGGCCACACACTCATAATATGTGGTGGTCCCAAACACAAAGGCCAGTAGGCCATTTAAAGAAGGAATCACATAAGGCGCACAACAAGCTCAGCTTTGTTCTTCGCAACTGGAACTGGCGGGGTAACCACGCCCTGCCTGGCCACACACTCATAATATGTGGTGGTCCAAAACACAAAGGCCAGTAGGCCATTTAAAGAAGGAATCACATAAGGCGCACAACAAGCTCAGCTTTGTTCTTCGCAACTGGAACGGGCGGGGTAACCACGCCCTGCCTGGCCACACACTCATAATATGTGGTGGTCCCAAACACAAAGGCCAGTAGGCCATTTAAAGAAGGAATCACATAAGGCGCACAACAAGCTCAGCTTTGTTCTTCGCATCTGGAACGGGCGGGGTAACCACGCCCTGCCTGGCCACACACTCATAATATGTGGTGGTCCCAAACACAAAGGCCAGTAGGCTATTTAAAGAAGGAATCACATAAGGCGCACAACAAGCTCAGCTTTGTTCTTCGCAACTGGAACGGGCGGGGTAACCACGCCCTGCTTGGCCACACACTCATAATATGTGGTGGTCCCAAACACAAAGGCCAGTAGGCCATTTAAAGAAGGAATCGCATAAGGCGCACAACAAGCTCAGCTTTGTTCTTCGCAACTGGAACGGGCGGGGTAACCACGCCCTGCCTGGCCACACACTCATACTATGTGGTGGTCCCAAATACAAAGGCCAGTAGGCCATTTAAAGAAGGAATCACATAAGGCGCACAACAAGCTCAGCTTTGTTCTTCGCAACTGGAACTGGCGGGGTAACCACGCCCTGCCTGGCCACACACTCATACTATGTGGTGGTCCCAAACACAAAGGCCAGTAGGCCATTTAAAGAAGGAATCACATAAAGCGCACAACAAGCTCAGCTTTGTTCTACGCAACTGGAACGGGCGGGGTAACCACGCCCTGCCTGGCCACACACTCATAATATGTGGTGGTCCCAAACACAAAGGCCAGTAGGCCATTTAAAGAAGGAATCACATAAGGCGCACAACAAGCTCAGCTTTGTTCTTCGAAACTGGAACTGGCGGGGTAACCTCGCCCTGCCTGGCCACACACTCATAATATGTGGTGGTCCCAAACACAAAGGCCAGTAGGCCATTTAAAGAAGGAATCACATAAGGCGCACAACAAGCTCAGCTTTGTTCTTCGCAACTGGAACGGGCGGGGTAACCACGCCCTGCCTGGCCACACACTCATAATATGTGGTGGTCCCAAACACAAAGGCCAGTAGGCCATTTAAAGAAGGAATCGCATAAGGCGCACAACAAGCTCAGCTTTGTTCTTCGCAACTGGAACGGGCGGGGTAACCACGCCCTGCCTGGCCACACACTCTTAATATGTGGTGGTCCCAAACACAAAGGCCAGTAGGCCATTTAAAGAAGGAATCACATAAGGCGCACAACAAGCTCAGCTTTGTTCTTCGCAACTGGAACTGGCGGGGTAACCACGCCCTGCCTGGCCACACACTCATAATATGTGGTGGTCCCAAACACAAAGGCCAGTAGGCCATTTAAAGAAGGAATCACATAAAGCGCACAAATAACCTCAGCTTTGTTCTATGCATCTGGAACTGGCGGGGCAACCACGTTCTGCCCGGCCACACACTCATATTATGTGGTGGTTCCAAACACAAAGGCCAGTAGGCCATTTTAAAGAAAGAAATCACATAAGACGCATAACAAGCTCAGCCAAGTTCTTCGCAACTAGAACTGGCGGGGTAACCAGCGCCCTGCCTGGCCACACTCAGCGTTGTGGTTCCAAAACACAAAGGCCAGTAGGGCCATTTACAGAAGGGCATAAGGCGCACAACAGCCTCAGCTTTGTTCTACGCTACTGGAACTGGCGGGGTAACCACGCCCTGTCTGGCCCCACACTCGCAATATGTGGTGGTCCCAAACACAAAGGCCAGTAGGCCATTTGAAGGCGGAATCAGATAAGGCGTACATGATCAGCTTTATTCTTTGCAACTGAAACTGGCGGGGTAACCACGCCCTGCCTTGCCTCACACTCGCAATTTGTGGTGGCCCCAAACACAAAGGCCAGTATGCTATTTGTAGGCGAAATCACATAGGGCGCACAAGCTCAGCTTTATTCTTTGCAACTGGAACTGGCGGGCTAACCATGCCCTGCCTGGCCTCACACTCGCAATATGTGGTGGTCCCAAACACAAAGGCCAGTAGGTCATTTGAAGGCGTAATATCATAAGGCGTACAAGCTCAGCTTTGTTCTTCACAACTTGAACTGGTGGGGAACCACGCCCCTGCGTGGTCACACATAACATGTGGTGGTCCCAACACAAAGGCCAGGCAGGCCACTAAAAGAAGTGAATCACATAAGGCGCACAACAAGCTCAGCTTTGTTCTTCGAAACTGGAACTGGCGGGGTAACCACGCCCTGCCTGGCCACACACTCATAATATGTGGTGGTCCCAAACACAAAGGCCAGTAGGCCATTTAAAGAAGGAATCACATAAGGCGCACAACAAGCTCAGCTTTGTTCTTCGCAACTGGAACTGGCGGGGTAACCACGCCCTGCCTGGCCACACACTCATAATATGTGGTGGTCCCAAACACAAAGGCCAGTAGGCCATTTAAAGAAGGAATCACATAAGGCGCACAACAAGCTCAGCTTTGTTCTTCGCAACTGGAACTGGCGGGGTAACCACGCCCTGCCTGGCCACACACTCATAATATGTGGTGGTCCCAAACACAAAGGCCAGTAGGCCATTTAAAGAAGGAATCACATAAGGCGCACAACAAGCTCAGCTTTGTTCTTCGCAACTGGAACTGGCGGGGTAACCACGCCCTGCCTGGCCACACACTCATAATATGTGGTGGTCCCAAACACAAAGGCCAGTAGGCCATTTAAAGAAGGAATCACATAAGGCGCACAACAAGCTCAGCTTTGTTCTTCGCAACTGGAACTGGCGGGGTAACCACGCCCTGCCTGGCCACACACTCATAATATGTGGTGGTCCCAAACACAAAGGCCAGTAGGCCATTTAAAGAAGGAATCACATAAGGCGCACAACAAGCTCAGCTTTGTTCTTCGCAACTGGAACGGGCGGGGTAACCACGCCCTGCCTGGCCACACACTCATAATATGTGGTGGTCCCAAACACAAAAGCCAGTAGGCCATTTAAAGAAGGAATCACATAAGGCGCACAACAAGCTCAGCTTTGTTCTTCGCAACTGGAACGGGCGGGGTAACCACGCCCTGCCTGGCCACACACTCATAATATGTGGTGGTCCCAAACACAAAGGCCAGTAGGCCATTTAAAGAAGGAATCACATAAGGCGCACAACAAGCTCAGCTTTGTTCTTCGCAACTGGAACGGGCGGGGTAACCACGCCCTGCCTGGCCACACACTCATACTATGTGGTGGTCCCAAACACAAAGGCCAGTAGGCCATTTAAAGAAGGAATCACATAAGGCGCACAACAAGCTCAGCTTTGTTCTTCGCAACTGGAACTGGCGGGGTAACCACGCCCTGCCTGGCCACACACTCATACTATGTGGTGGTCCCAAACACAAAGGCCAGTAGGCCATTTAAAGAAGGAATCACATAAGGCGCACAACAAGCTCAGCTTTATTCTTCGCAACTGGAACTGGCGGGGTAACCACGCCCTGCCTGGCCACACACTCATAATATGTGGTGGTCCCAAACACAAAGGCGAGTAGGCCATTTAAAGAAGGAATCACATAAGGCGCACAACAAGCTCAGCTTTGTTCTTCGCAACTGGAACTGGCGGGGTAACCACGCCCTGCCTGGCCACACACTCATAATATGTGGTGGTCCCAAACACAAAGGCCAGTAGGCCATTTAAAGAAGGAATCACATAAGGCGCACAACAAGCTCAGCTTTGTTCTTCGCAACTGGAACTGGCGGGGTAACCACGCCCTGCCTGGCCACACACTCATAATATGTGGTGGTCGCAAACACAAAGGCGAGTAGGCAATTTAAAGAAGGAATCACATAAGGCCCACAACAAGTTCAGCTTTGTTCTTCGCAACTGGAACTGGCGGGGTAACCACGCCCCGCCTGGCCACACACTCATACTCATGTGTGGTGGTCCCAAACAAAAAGGCCAGTAGGCCATTTAAAGAAGGAATCATGGCGCAACAAGCTCAGCTTTGTTCTTCGCAACTGGAACTGGCGGGTAACCACGCCCCGCCTGGCCACACACTCATACTATGTGGTGGTCCCAACACAAAGGCCAGTAGGCCATTTAAAGAAGGAATCACATAAGGCACAACAAGCTCAGCTTTGTTCTTCGGCAACTGGAACTGGCGGGGTAACCACGCCCCGGCCTGGCCACACACTCATACTATGTGGTGGTCCCAAACACAAAGGCCATTAGGGCCATTTAAAGAAGGAATCAAGCATATATAGCACAACAAGCTCAGCTTCTTTGTTCTTCGCAACTGGAACGGGCGGGGTAACCACGCCCTGCCTGGCCACACACTCATACTATGTGGTGGTCCCAAACACAAAGGCCAGTAGGCCATTTAAAGAAGGAATCACATAAGGCGCACAACAAGCTCAGCTTTGTTCTTCGCAACTGGAACTGGCGGGGTAACCACGCCCTGCCTGGCCACACACTCATAATATGTGTTGGTCCCAAACACAAAGGCCAGTAGGCCATTTAAAGAAGGAATCACATAAGGCGCACAACAAGCTCAGCTTTGTTCTTCGCAACTGGAACGGGCGGGGTAACCACGCCCAGCCTGGCCACACACTCATAATATGTGGTGGTCCCAAACACAAAGGCCAGTAGGCCATTTAAAGAAGGAATCACATAAGGCGCACAACAAGCTCAGCTTTATTCTTCGCAACTGGAACTGGCGGGGTAACCACGCCCTGCCTGGCCACACACTCATAATATGTGGTGGTACCAAACACAAAGGCCAGTAGGCCATTTAAAGAAGGAATCACATAAGGCGCACAACAAGCTCAGCTTTATTCTTCGCAACTGGAACTGGCGGGGTAACCACGCCCTGCCTGGCCACACACTCATAATATGTGGTGGTCCCAAACACAAAGGCCAGTAGGCCATTTAAAGAAGGAATCACATAAGGCGCACAACAAGCTCAGCTTTGTTCTTCGCAACTGGAACGGGCGGGGTAACCACGCCCTGCCTGGCCACACACTCATAATATGTGGTGGTCCCAAACACAAAGGCCAGTAGGCCATTTAAAGAAGGAATCACATAAGGCGCACAACAAGCTCAGCTTTGTTCTTCGCAACTGGAACTGGCGGGGTAACCACGCCCTGCCTGGCCACACACTCATAATATGTGGTGGTCCAAACACAAAGGCGAGTAGGCATTTAAAGAAGGAATCACATAAGGCGCACAACAAGCTCAGCTTTGTTCTTCGCAACTGGAACTGGCGGGGTAACCACGCCCTGCCTGGCCACACACTCATAATATGTGGTGGTCCCAAACACAAAGGCCAGTAGGCCATTTAAAGAAGGAATCACATAAGGCGCACAACAAGCTCAGCTTTGTTCTTCGAAACTGGAACTGGCGGGGTAACCTCGCCCTGCCTGGCCACACACTCATAATATGTGGTGGTCCCAAACACAAAGGCCAGTAGGCCATTTAAAGAAGGAATCACATAAAGCGCACAACAAGCTCAGCTTTGTTCTTCGCAACTGGAACTGGCGGGGTAACCACGCCCTGCCTGGCCACACACTCATACTATGTGGTGGTCCCAAACACAAAGGCCAGTAGGCCATTTAAAGAAGGAATCACATAAGGCGCACAACAAGCTCAGCTTTGTTCTTCGCAACTGGAACTGGCGGGGTAACCACGCCCTGCCTGGCCACACACTCATAATATGTGTTGGTCCCAAACACAAAGGCCAGTAGGCCATTTAAAGAAGGAATCACATAAGGCGCACAACAAGCTCAGCTTTGTTCTTCGCAACTGGAACTGGCGGGGTAACCACGCCCTGCCTGGCCACACACTCCCAATATGTGGTGGTCCCAAACACAAAGGCCAGTAGGCCATTTAAAGAAGGAATCACATAAGGCGCACAACAAGCTCAGCTTTGTTCTTCGCAACTGGAACTGGCCGGGTAACCACGCCCTGCCTGGCCACACACTCATAATATGTGGTGGTCGCAAACACAAAGGCGAGTAGGCAATTTAAAGAAGGAATCACATAAGGCCCACAACAAGTTCAGCTTTGTTCTTCGCAACTGGAACTGGCGGGGTAACCTCGCCCTGCCTGGCCACACACTCATAATATGTGGTGGTCCCAAACACAAAGGCCAGTAGGCCATTTAAAGAAGGAATCACATAAGGCGCACAACAAGCTCAGCTTTGTTCTTCGAAACTGGAACTGGCGGGGTAACCTCGCCCTGCCTGGCCACACACTCATAATATGTGGTGGTCCCAAACACAAAGGCCAGTAGGCCATTTAAAGAAGGAATCACATAAAGCGCACAACAAGCTCAGCTTTTTTCTTCGCAACTGGAACTGGCGGGGTAACCACGCCCTGCCTGGCCACACACTCATAATATGTGGTGGTCCCAAACACAAAGGCCAGTAGGCCATTTAAAGAAGGAATCACATAAGGCGCACAACAAGCTCAGCTTTGTTCTTCGCAACTGGAACGGGCGGGGTAACCACGCCCTGCCTGGTCACTTACTCATAATATGTGTTGGTCCCAAACACAAAGGCCAGTAGGCCATTTAAAGAAGGAATCACATAAGGCGCACAAGAAGCTCAGCTTTGTTCTTCGCAACCGGAACTGGCGGGGTAACCACACCCTACCTGGCCACATACTCCCAATATGTGGTGGTCCCAAACACAAAGGCCAGTAGGCCATTTAAAGAAGGAATTACATAAGGCGCACAACAACCTCAGCTTTGTTCTACGCAACTGGAACGGGCGGGGTAACCACGCCCTGCCTGGCCACACACTCATAATATGTGGTGGTCCCAAAAAAAAGGCCAGTAGGCCATTTAAAGAAGGAATCACATAAGGCGCACAATAACCTCAGCTTTGTTCTTTGCAACTTGAATTGGTGGGTTACCACGCCCTATCTGGCCCCAATGGGGCTGTATGTGGCTGTCCGATTCAATAGCTAATTGGCCATTCCAAAACAGAACCACATATGTAGCGGATACGGTCCATTACAAGCACAACTTTATTCCTCGCTTAATGAACATGCGGGGTAACCACGCCCTGCCTTGTCTCACATAGAATGTGGCGGCCTCAAACACAATGGCCAATAGGGTACTTCAAGACGGATTCACTTACGGTGCGCAAGATCAGCTTAATTTTTGGGAACTTGAATTGGTGGGGTAATCATACACTCCCTGTCCAGAGACACAAGTGTTTGTGGTCCCAAACACAAATGTCAATGAACTTTAGGAACCTCCTGATAATCAGGCTATACGTTGCTATACAGAAACACTAAGTGGTGATTTCGTGTACAAATGCAATTGGGGAATCATAAGTCGGAAACATATACGGTGAACATCGCTCCCCAAATGCTTTGTTTTGTTGTATCCTACTAAGAATGATGGGATGACCAAGGCTGCTGGCTCTACAGGGACAGCATGTGATTGTTTGAAATTGTAATTTTTATATGTTATTTTGGGTGGAAATCAAAAGTCTGTATGCAATTCATCCTGATTGGCTTCATCACAAATACAAATTTATTTTATGCAAATTTGAAAATTTGAGTTATCATAAAATACTTGTACTTCCGTCAGAAGATCAGAGCAGAACATATGTCGTTTTCGAACGTAAAGTCAAACGGAATTTCAAGATAATCATGAAATTGAACATTTGTTTTGCTTGGTTTATTTGAATTTTTCGAGTAAACGTACTGCTAATCAAGTTGACTTTTTATTATTATGCGGTGCATGACTATGTCAAGTCTTGCTTTTTGTAATTTTTTTCTGAGAAGCCTAATAAAATGTTATATATTGTCATTTAATCTGTTTTTAATTCAAAATCTTTTATGTATGGTGATTTATATTGACTACGTAAATACACACACACAGACGCGCGCGCGCGCGTAGAATGGGAATATTTGTTCCTTGGTGAAACAAATGTCTAATAACGTTTAACATGGTCTTTCAATGTTGCCACAAAAATAATTTGTCAATGTTCTTAAAATATCATTTCCATTTGGAAATGTTTGGTATTACAACATCACATATTTTCTGGCAGTTTAAGTAACATTTACAATTATCGAAAATTAGAGTTTTCGGCGAAAATGCTGCTTGCAACATTTAGCCTAAAGCTTTTAATTTTTCTGGTTGAGGATATATAAAAAGAGAATTGTCGTTTGAGGGAAAAATATAAATTGCATTTATTTTAAGCAAAAATGAGAAAAAATACTCGTTTTTCGAAAAAGGGCACATTATTTAAAGATACACCTTTTTACAATATACTTTATTAAGTTAAAAAATCTAGCATCAACTTTATAGTTTTCGTATGAAGTGTTTCACAATTTTCGAAAATGCAGAGAACACCGAAAATAGGACTTTCTCCACTTTTAAAAGAGCACTTTTGAGACGAAAACTAAAGATGAAATTTGATACGAGTTTGAAGAAAAGAAATTTCACTGTTTCGTTCTGTGGAGTCCAAGGAATTATGTTATTGTTAACTGTGAGAGGTGGTGGTGTTGAAATTGTTGCTGACACACGGCAACTATTGCTGCGCTTATCTTACCTCAAAGAAGATAGTGAAGCGGTCTCCTTTGTCTCGAATGCATTCTTGGCACCTCCGGAACATATTCTGATTTATCCTTTGGAGAACGTCTCTGCTGCGATTTTCTCTTCAATAGAGCGTCGGAGGTCTTCTTCCGAATGCGGGTTTTCTGCGTACACCTGATCTTTCAAGCACTCCCAAAGAAAAAAGTCACAAAGGGTATGATCAAGTGATCTAGGAGGCCATAACCCACGATCGTAACTGTACATTTAAAGTTCATGGATCGAACAGCAGTGTGAGCAGTAGCCGAATCCTGTTGAAAGTAACCATAGACGTCTCAAAGATTTTCTTGGAGATTATCATAATCTGGCAGAGACTTCATCATCTCTTCTATCAGGACAGACCGCTTTCGACACTTTTGTTTGTCAAATGAAATTCCATGGATGCGAAGTTTCTTTACAAGCTTCAAAATTGCCAGCCGATGTGAATATTCACGCTCGGAAATTTGATAATAAACCTCTTGCGATTTTTACCGGGCAAACGACGACTCCACCGCTGAGGCAAGCGACGCGTCATCTTCGACGAAAGATAAAATAAACACCTAGTACGACTCGCTTTTCAACCCTCTTCTACTCTGTCCCCAAAGTAGTTAAATTCGTATCTCTTTGACGTATTCTGCGCATCATAATCTTTTGTCGGGCACTGCTCTTCATACTATTGGCTGTCCACTCGCTACACTTTCTAGCTTGTTTTTGATGGTAATCTATAATCTATATTTATTTATTTATTTTTAATGTATTTCTTACTGTCGGAAATTTCTCAACGTCTCCTAGTAATAAATACACCATTTAGTATTAAATTTAGCACACTCGTCGCCTCCTACTTTGGCCTCTTATTTTTAGTTTCTCCTAATCGCCCTCATTTCGTCCATTTCGAAATTAGTCTGTTTTATTTCACACAATAAATGTTCCGAATTTATTATTTACTATTGTGATTTTCTTCATTGTGTGACGTTTCCAAAATAAGTCAGAATAAAGCTTCAAAATATTTTCAAAAAATTCTACATGACCTTATTTCAAGACTTATCTTTAAAGATCAAATTTTATTACGGAGAAAATCTCTATGATGTAGTTGTCGGAAGACGCTGAAAAAAATTAACTTTAGCAACTTTTGAAAAATCAGATATTTTGATGAAATTGAGATTTGCACTGTTTTATATTACCTGGGGACAAAGTTTAACCCAAAAATTTGGATTCATTTTTGAAAATGTTTTTGACAAATCATTTATTTATATTTTACACTTCATGTAAAATATAAATATACTAAAATATACTTATTTAAACTCGTGACTCGAGAACGCTGAGATCAATCGGGGAGAATGAATTTTGGAGAAAATTATTTGAACGATTTAGGCACAAGCGTTGACCACAGACAGACACAGATAGACGTACGGATTCACGCGCGTTTTGTCTGCAATCAATTTTTCGGTATCAAGGACCCAGAAAACGTGGATTCTGATAACACATCGTGTTACAGGAGGTAATTTTCTATATATAGTAACACGATTTATCCACTTTTTCGTTATCAAGTGTTTTTCTGCCGAAAATTCACCATTTTCTGGTGCTCGATTACAATACCCTCTCTTTTTATAAAGTAATAAGCAGCCAATCCGGTGCCCGAAATCGCGAAAGCAGTAGTGTCGAACCCGCGACCCTTCGGTCCGAGATGGCTTCGAGTCCCGCATCGGACATGGTTGTATTTGTGTTTGTCCTTTCACCCCTTATCATCCCCATATCGCTTCATCTTCACAGTTACCATAACCTTAACTCCAATAGTGGTGGCTAATGACCTAGATGTTGATGTGACTTTAAATAACAAAAAAGTAATAAGCATTACCTGATAGAGGAAATCAGATAAAAATAATCTCCGTAGTAATTAATGGGGGTCAATCGATGAACTAACAAATGCGCACTTCAAATTTTGTTATGTTTAATATTTCGGCCACAAATCTTGCAGTTTCGTAAAAATTTGAATTTGACCAGAATAATATGTGTTTTTTTAATTTATAAACAAAATCTGGAAAAAATTTTGAAGGTTGGGCAAAACTGCATATGAAACGCACATGAAAAATATACATCACATGAACGTTGCGTTTACGCGCGTCATTTAACGCTGATCACATCAGCTGTGTGGACGCAAGCAGATGCCTGTACACACAAATCACTTAACGCACGTCGTAGATTAACACTGTATCTTACGCGAAACGTTGCACGATCGCTTTTGGCGACGTGCGATGTTTCTCACAGCTCAAGCAAGACGCTCAAGCTACAACGTAAGTCAAGAAAACGCGCATTTTCTAGTTATCAACGCGTGACATCCGCCAGCGACGGGCGTTGACAAATGAGCTGATGTCATCAGCAATAGGTAACGCGCGTCAACATAACGCTCGTGTGTTGTAGGGCTTATACCCAACTAACCCTCCCCATTCAGGAGCGCTACAGCCTTTGAATCCCGGAATTACGCAGTTGAAATCTCATTCACTAGGCACAATTCTACGGAATTCTCCCCTTGATTTGACAATGTTGTCAATAATAACAACATTCACTAACAACTGTTGCTTATTAACCCCTAAAAACCTCAGGATTTAGAAACTATTCTTTATAAAGAAAATATTTATGAGGAAACTTCTTCTCACTTCAAATGAAAATTGCTATATAGCGGCTTTCTTTCGAAGTAATTGCTAAATTTCGAAATTTATGATAGGTTGATCCTGTACTTAAAGAGACTGTGTTAAAAACTAGACTGTGATCAGTACTTGTAAAACGTTACATTTACTGAACAAAATCATAATTACTTTCAATTACGATGAACGTAAGATTTTTTCTATGAATCCATACGATTTTTTTAAGAATAAGTGTAAATTCTTAGGTCTTGAGGGGCTAATAAGCAACAGTTATTAGTGAATAATATTTTTTCTTATGTTTTAATTGAAAATATCACGCAACTAATCTCCTCATTACTAAGCAATAAAAATACAAAACTTTGAAGTTCAACGTATTAAATCTCAGATGACATTCATTAACAGACGTACTTTATTTTGTTTGTATATTTTAACCAAACTTTTGGAGACATTGCCATCTGGTAACTTGAAATGTTATTGAAAGGAAGAATATTAGTGACTAGCACACAACCTTTCTCTTAAATGTAAAAGATAAGTGTTAGAAAGATGAGACCTCATATCCTGTTAGCGCGGTCTGTGGGATTAAACGCAGATAATTTGTTGAGTGTTTAGATAGATACAATGATTTTAACACAGCTAATTTTTCAAAAATACTTTAAAAATATGTAAAGGTAATAATTATGTTGTAGAGTAAAATGAATTAATTTTCAATAATTATAATAATGAAATAACACGACAATTCACTATGTTACCTTTTTTATATAGTTGTTTCAATGATATAATTTATTGAAAAATGTCACTCAAATATCACATTCATTCACAATGAAAACAGCTCTACAGTCAAGAAGGTGCAACAGTCACGTAGAATCAAGAGAGCTCAATGACACACATTTTACTAAAAGCGACGAAGTCGAGAAAGATCTCAACGAGCACAAAATGTTTTCCAGACAGAAATATGAAAAGAAAGTCGTTTAAGAGAAGGAATAGTTTCGTGACAAGACGTCGTCACAAAAGTGAGCACAGCTGTGAGTAGTAGCAGTGCACGCTTGGCACAATTTCAAAATTCCAAAGCAACTTTGTAGACGTGGCATTGTTAGAAGAAAAGGGGAGTGGATGTATGTTCGTGAGTAGAATGCAGAAGCAATGCAATTTGTTCTAAAAGAATGACACGGCTCTCTCTCGCAAACTATCTCGAATAAAGAAGACCGATGTAAACAAATCAAAGCTGTATCGGATTGGATAGTTATGAAGTATAGCAAATTTATGCATTATGAACTTGTGCAATATATTGTTGTACCTCTAGTCTTCTATCAAGTTCTCAATTACTAAAAAATTCAGGAATAAATTACTCTCTTCTGGTTTAAAAATGCTTTGTTGTTCAGGATCTTTTCCGATACACGTATACCACTTCATTAAGCGAAAGTTTACAGTCCCCATTCCTTTGGCACGAAAAATTTCGCTCACCAGAGGAGGCGGTTCGAAACAATGAGAACAGATGAATCTTGTGATACCAGTCACTCATCATTTACGCGTTGCATTTAAACATTCATTTGACACAAAACGTACATATTATTGCAATATAATGGTCGTACTATTACATTACATGTTTAATCGTGGTCTTCTACCCCCACTCTCTTAGTAGCTCACAATACTACTACTTCTATATTACTACTTTAATAGTTATCTCTAAAAATCATTTAAACTCTCCATAATTACTGCTTCGATAATAACGGAGGCTAAAATTCAGCAAAATCATTTAACATTTCATTAAATCAATTCTTTCCTCTGTTTCTCTTCCGCCACATAAATTCCGCATTGCGCCTTATGTTTTGTTAGTCTCCAAGTACTTCCTATTCTTTGCGTGTAAACACCTGTATTAAGATCAACAAAGTTGTATCCTCATACCCTTTGATAATGTATTATTTCTTTTTTTCCTTGAAGATATTAATAACTTCTTGGTCTGTTTTGGAATTTTCTGTGAGTCTGAGGAAATTCATTCCGGCTCTCTTAATAACAAATTACAAGTATTCAATTGTTTCATAAACAAATCAAAGGAGCCAACTAACCTCTGGAAGATGAACTGGTGCATTTTCCCACAGTGATGTAAGAAATATATCTTACACTGTGATTTTCTCCACCTAAAAAAACACCATTTGTAAAAACAAAGGAAACCGAATTTTTAAGCTAGTAAACTGGTATACGTATAACGAAAAAGATGTTGTTGTTTGTTTCTACCTTAGGGCTTTAACGATCTTACACAATGTATATATTTTCAATACTAAGGCCCTGTTGTACGAACTCGGAATAAAGCCGAAATAAATTTTATTCCATGGATAAAGGGAAAGCCGGTTGCACGAAGGGAGAATAGTGCTTATTCACGGAATAAACTGATGATAAACTATTCCACTATTTTCGCGGAGATATTCAGTGAATAACGTGAAATAACCTCAAAAGTAGAAGCAGCAGTGTGAACGCGTGTACTGTGTGCAGCTGTATAGCAATCTGTAGCAATAGAGCTTTCAGATAGCGGTGATGATGGTGGATTTGTCTTCGCGAAAACGAAGAAGGTTTCGTTCCAGGCCCGATTTGTTGAACGAATACGATGACGAGCTTTTAACGAGATTTCGTACATTCAAATCCACAGTGCTAAAGGTTTTGAATCTTGTGAAGGATGATTTGAATCATCAGACAAAGATGTAAATATATATTTCATATTTGTAGATAGTATATATATAAATAAGTAATATTTTTTATTAGCTGCCTAGTGCACTATAATAGAATCATTTTCTGAGAGTACTTGAGATAATTGTTTGCTCCAATTCCACTTGGACTTGCTGCAGTATAATAGAAATTCATTTTTTCCATGAAATGATGATTCATAAACAAAATTATCTATTTTTACTGTGTTATACTTTTTTATCAGTATATTTTTCATGTAAGATATTTTGTATTTTTCATATAAGATTTTTTTTACTGTTATGAAGTATTGCTCAATAATTTGAATAATTTAAATATCAACCACCAAATGGGTAAATAGTAGCAAAAATGAAAATGTGACATTTTTAATAATCTCTTTTTAGCAAAGTTCGAATGACTACTATATAAAAAGTGTTGATAGTAGACATTGTTATGTACCAGAGGATATCTCTCTGCTTTTCATTCTTGTGTTTTTAGTTCAATGTGCGCTTGATTAACTAAAAGCAAACAGTGTAACAATAATCATTGTTTAAAGTGAAATATATTTTTCATGTCACAAGTTTGAGAAAAAATTTCAAATATCAATTTTTCAACCCATCATGCAATAGCTAATTTTTCAAAACAGGTTGATTAAAAAATATGTGATTTTTATTACATATTGGCAGACAAGACGAATTTGTGTAATACTTGTGTTATATTAATTTATCAAAAGCAAGTCCAAATAATTTTTGTTTCAGTGATTAATATCTTTAATTGCTTCGGAACTATTTTAATTTCAAGGTGGAACTTCAAGGTTTCAAATCGGAACTTTCAACACACAATATCGCACAATTCCACCAGGACGCACAAACGCAACGCGAGCACGTTTACAAGGAAACACGGGAAATTGGCGGAAACAAGGCAGAAATGAGCAAAACATGAGAAGCAAAGAATATATATTTCAACAAAACACTATCGAATGCAGTACCAACTTTCTCTTTTACAGACGCCTCTTCGGATAAACACGGGATAGTTATCCCCAGAATAAAATTAAGTCGTACAACTGGACGAGGTGTTTATACTCGGAAAAAGCAATTCTAGAGATAACTATTCCTGGAGATATCTCTAAATCATACAACCGGCCCTAAGGGTGTTCATTCTTAAAGAAATGTAACCATTCCACTCAAATTTCGAATTTTTTTCTTGAAAGGTAGTGGTCTCTATACATGTTATCATTTGCTCTTATTAACCCGTTTTACAGTAAAACACTAAATTTTAATATCTTAAAATTAATGATATGAAGGCTTATCTATCATTTATTTATTACGTTTTCAATTTGTTTGTTTGTTTGGTTGGTTGATTATTGATTCCGGGCGCGTCAACAGCATAGGTCATTAGTCCCGCAAGTGTAGTGCAGGTATATTCCTCGGTAGCTGGCGGTGTCTTCACGGGTGGATGGCGATATCCGGCACCGACCTACCGTCGGCTAGCCCCCCAACCAGGACTCTCCCACTACCGGGACACTGCCTCAGCAGGGACAAGCTCTAAGCTCCCGACCGGTTTCCCGGAATATGTAGTAGTGTAGTGCACGTTAATGTAAGTGTGTGTGTGTGTGTGTAAGGGATACGTATGGTGTGTGTGTGTAAGGGATATGGATGTATAGGACAAGGAAGAGGAAGGAAAGATCGCGTGCAGTCTGTGGCCCGTTTGTTAGGGTACTGCTCCGACATTCGCCTGGTGTTGATCGGAGAAACCAAGGAAAACTACTGATCAGAGCAGCCGGCCGCTAGAATTCTCCTCCAGACAGCGACTGAATTCGACATAACTGTAAAGCTAGTGTCGAAAATCCTGCCGCCGGCAGGACTCGAACCTAGGACCTCCCGGTCAGAGGCACTGCAGTAACATGACCAAAGCACGGCTTTCCAATCGTCTAGGGTACAATCGTGGTGGCGATCCCAGGCACGACGCTGAGCTGCAAGCGATGTGCTGTTGCACAAAGTGCAAACGGTCCCTTACTGCCGTAGTCCCTTAGTCCCTTACTGCCGTAGCCCATTAAAGCCAAATTTCTCCGCACTATCCTAACGGATACGTTCATCATTCTTCCGATATTGAATTTTTCTGTTATTTAAAACAGTGTTGCTTCTCTGTTAGCACTGACAACTTTACTCAAACGCCGCTGCACTCAGTCATTAAGTGAAGGTCGGGGGGTCACCGCCTAGTCCGTGGTGATAGGTTATGCCTCAAATTTAGTATTATCAAATTATAGCGGATTCGATGGTATAACGGTCAGCGTACCGGACTGTTGTACCCGAGTTTGCGGGTTCAAACCCGATCGAAGCCGTGGATTTTAAAGGGCGAAAAAATCCTTCGTACGCCTTCCTTCGGAGGGGAAGTAAAGCCGGCTGTCCCATGTTAGTAGATTTACTGCATGTAAAAGATCCTCAAGCCTAAAAGAAGCCTCTGAGCAAAATTGAGATCCGCCTGTTTCGTCCTCCTTTCTCCGCTAGGTGGTGAAAGGAGCGTAACGAAATTTGCGTGGTTAGACGGAAGAGTGGGCCTGATGGCCCGAGTCTCGCCACGTAAAATAAGGCATTAACTAACTAACTAACTAATTATCGGCTCCTTGTTGACACTGTTGACATGGGAATATTGTATTTCCTAACGACATCCGAAATGGAATGTCCCATGCGTCTAGCACCATTACCATTCCGCGTTCAAAATCTGTTAATTCATATCGTGCGTGCTAATCACGTCAGAAACTTTTTCATGTGAATAACTTGAGTACAAATGAAAGCTCTGCCAATGCACTGCTCTTTCGCACTTTCTGTTCGCTATACTACTGCCATGTTTATATTTGCGTATTGCTATCCCATGACTTATCTCCTCAGTGTGTGATGAATTTGATTTTTAAGTCACAGTGACGTAGCACTTACAATTTCCTGATATAGTTCACAACGTACATTCTCAGCTCTTGTTGAATAGAAAACTTTTAATGAATGGGAATTTAATGAATTATTTTCTTCTTGAGGGTATATGTTACTTTATAATGTTTTTTCCCGGGCCAAATCACTTCGTCAATTACTTAAAGGGAAGTTAGCAGTAATGTGTTGGGAACATAGTTCTTAGACACGAAATGATGAATTTTGATTTACATGGTTATTAAATAGGGGTTTACGCTGTTTTCACCACACTATTGATTGGTTAAAAAGTGATTCCTGGAGCGTCAACTACAAAAATCATTAGTAGCGAGTGAGTAATGCTAGTTTTTTTTATTGTGGTAGATGACGGTAATCTTCCTGGAGTCGAGATGTGGCGCCGACCTACCCGTCGGCTTGTGGGATTTCCTTAATCAAGTGTCTCCCAACAGCAAGGCACCGCCCCAGCCGTGACAAACTCGAAGCTCCCTTCTAGTATTCCGGTATATGTGATAGTGTAGCGCATGTAAGTGTGGTAGTGTAAGTAAAGGGGGAGGGTAGATCAAGGAAGAGGAACGAAAGATCGCGCGCGGTTCGTAGCCCATTTGTTAGGATACTGCTCCTGCATTTGCCTGATGTTGGAGGGAGACCATGGAAAAATTTCGATCCCAGTAGACAGCCGGTAAAATTCTTTTACAGACTGCGGCTGAATTCGACTTAGATAAGTAGCTAGTGTCGGAAATCCTGCCACCTTGGAACTCAAAACGTCCAGGTCATAGGCTCTGCAGTGACATCAATTAATTATCTGAGCCATGTAAGTCGATTCACCACACGAAAACCATCATAATTTGTTTACGAGTTTTAAAACCGACACTAACGCAGTACAATTACCAACACAACCATTTGCGTCATTTTCATCTGACACATACTGTGCTCACTTCCTAGAAAACCTTTTGAAGAATTAAGATCAGACAAACTAACAAACATACGAAAATCGCAACACATCCGGTTTTTTCCACTCAAATACAGCGCACTCATACGGAGTCCCACAAAGCAATGTAGCGCCAACTCGCCAGGCACACAAAACACGCAATCGCAAACAAGCGCGAAAGAACCGGAATCTCCACCAGCGTAAACACCGCATTTTTCAAATTCATATCCGCACTGGTGCACCGGCAGGCGGTGGAGCGCGGACTAGCCACGTGGGCTAGTCGCCGGCAGGAGGTAGACCAAAGCGGATAGATCTGAACAGCAGGGGCTGGATGCAGGCTGGAGATAGGCCCAACTGGATAGGTCGGAACAGCAGAGACTGGGTGCGGGGAGGAGGTAGGCTGAAGGGGATAGATTGGAATAGCAGATGCTGGTCGGGCAGGCAGGAGGTAGGCCGAAGGCGATAAATCGGAATAGCAGGGGCTGGTCGTAGGCAGAAGGTAAGCTGAACGGGCTAGATCGGAACAGCAGGGGCTGGATGTAGGCTGGAGATAGGCCAAAAGTCGGAACAGCAGAGGCTGGGTGCGAAGAGGAGGTAGGGGATAGATTGGAACATCTGATGCTGGTCTGGCAGGCAGGAGGTAGGCCGAAGGCGATAAATCGGAGCAGCAGGGGCTGGTCGCTGTCAGGAAGTAGGCTGAAGCGCATAGATCGGGACAGCAGAGGCTGGGTGCAGGGAGGAGGTAGGCCGAAGGGGATAGGTCGGAACAGCAGGGGCTGGTCTCAAGCAAGAGGTAGGCAGAAGGGGATAGATCGGGACAGCAACGGCTGCGTGCAGGCAGAAGGTAGGCTGAATGGGATAGATCGCGACAGCAGGAGTGGGTGCAATCAGGATGTAGGCCAAAGGGAGGATGTAGGATGTAGGATCAGGATGTAGGTCGGGAGAGCAGTGGTGTGTGCATCAAGGAGTTACGCCTAGGGGGATAGATGCAGGCAGGCCGGGAGGGCAGAAAGCTGGCGGGCAGTCACCGAGCAGCTGGGATCGGGCACAGTGGGGCGGGTGGAATGCAGGCGGACGGTGGGCAGGCAAGCAAAGGGGTTGGTGAACAGGTGGGTGTTTGGATGGGTGTGGGTGTGGCTGGGCGGGTGGGTGTGGTTGGGTGGGAGGCGAGCCGCTCGACCGGCATACAGTCAGGCAGGCGGGTGCGCGACGATTTCACGCGTGAGTACACAAGCGCGCACTGGTAATTGGAGGGGGCGTGCGGGGGCGGGGGGCGATCGCCGCAGCGAATCGCCCGACAGCCGCCCACAAAGCGGGCGCCTCGTGTCGGCGCCGGCCTGGAAAAAAGTGCAACACGTCGACATTAAACGACCCCCGGCGGGCTCTGGGAATGAGGGCTTGTGGCCTTGGTGATTGATTATTTCGTGCTTTCAGGTGCAGTAACTGCTATGATCATTAGTCCCGTAAGAGTAGTGCATGCTTTTTGTCACGTCCGATGACCGTGTTCTTTCCCCGCTGGATGGTGAAATCGTCACCGACCTACCGGTTTACGGCGTTTTCGCCAAGCAGGGACCTCTCATCAGCGGAGCACCGCCCCAACCGGGACAAGCTTTGTGCTCTCGACCAGTCTCCCGTCATGTGTAGTGTATGTCTTGATAGTGTAGTCCATGTAAATGTTAGTGGTGTGTAAGTAAGGGGTGAGGATAAGACATGGAAGAGGAAGGAAAGATCGCGCGCAGAGGTCCTTAGCCCGGTTGTTAGGGTTCTGTTTCGGCATTCGCCTGGTGTTGATCCGAAAAATCACAGAAAACTACCGATCAGAGCAGTCAGCCGCTAGAATTCTCCTCCAGATAGAGACTGAAATCGATCTAGCTATCTAGCTAGTGTTGAAAATGCTCGTACACAGAGAGTCGTACCCTAGAAATCCCTGTCAAAGGCTCCGCAGTCACAGCCGTTAATTCCCTGAGCCACCTAAAACGGTCGGGAGGTGCCCGTGATTATTATGACATTAGTTAAGAATAAAGAAAATTTGTTCCAAATCAGGTTGGATGAAAGCAGCAAGAAACAATACTTGAGTAGATTGTGAAGAATGGGAAAATCACTAAACTACCAAAAATAATTCAATTCCATCTTTTCATTTTAACCGTTAACAATACTAATTATTGATATTAACAATATATTTTATCAGGTAATCGTTTATCTTTAGTGTATCAGTATCAATACATTATTAGTTCATTTTGTGCGACATTGTATCCAAGGTTTAATATATTTCTTCCTTGTTATATGGTAATATTAATAGCTTTCTAATAACAGCTTCCTAAATATGGTAATTACTTATGGTAATTCCTATATATTGTAATTACTTTCTTTGCTTTTCAAACAGGATACATATTAATTGCTCACTTACTACTTTTCAATAGATTAATAATGAACAAGTGATTTCTATTTAATGAAAATATTTCTAAGTAGATAAATATTTAATATTTAATAAAGTTTCATTTTTAATATTTAAAATTTTATATTTGATAGAAATCCATGAAGTTAGTACCAAGCTCGAAAAGTAAAACGTTTATTTCTGCAATTAATGAGGACTTCTGTGATGCAGTCCACCTCCAGATATGGCCTTGTTCTCAACACAGTCTCCTACGAGACGCCCTGTCACTATAGAGATTTTTGACTCTCACCTTCCATTGGAAGAGATGTGGGCTGGAATGGCTCAGCGGTAACCCCCATTGCATCTGCAGCGCCGCTGACCGGGAGGTCCTAGGGTTCAATTCGTTTGTCGATAGTCGCTGTATAGCCGAGTTCAATTCAACCCCAGTCTGGAGAAGAATTGTATTGACCAGCAGCTCTGATCGGCAGTTTTCGAAGGTTTCTCCAATCAACATCAGGCGGATGGCGGACCAGTACCCTAACAAAAGGGCCACGGATTGCGTGCGATCTTTCTTTCCTCTTCCTTGTCCTATACTGACCCCTTAGTTACACACGCTTATATGCACTGTACTATTACACATGTCGGGTGACCCAGACTGGAGATTGGAGCTTGGTCCGGTTGTGGCTGTGGCCCACTGAGAGAGATTCTTGGAGGGGGGAACACTCAGAAGACAACTTGCATATCAGTTGCAGATCTTAAATTATATCGGAGGAAGCACACTTACGGTCTAATCGCTTAGGTCGTTGAGCAAAGCAGAAATACTAAATAATCACTCACTATTTTGGTAAAGTGTGTGTGACTGTTATACAACGCCTCTGAAAGAAAAGAAATTGACAGATTCAGGCAATTCTTCAATGAGAAAGAGGAGGCTTGACACGTATCAAGTAGCATGCAAAGTTAATGTGAAGGCAACCCTCTTACTTCGTCTTGACACATTTCATTTCACAATGTAAATAAAGATATTAGAAAACAGATTGGAAATCTAAGGTAGTTAACCGAGAGAGGAAGACGAACTCTCTTAGAGCCATTGAGTGAGACAAAAGATGGGACAAAACACGATGGAGTTGCTAGTTTATAAACTAGATAAAAAAGCCCGACGAGACGAACATTCTTAAAAAATGAAACAAAAACCGAAAAACAACAATTAAATTTATATAAATAAAATTACAGTGCCTGACTTTTGGTGTCAAAGTGTCTTGATAATCTCTTACGATCATATTCGTTATATAAAATCACTTTCAATTATTTTTCCGTTTTGTCTCTTGCAGAGTTTGTCGGTACGACTGTGTTTATCCGGGCTAATCTGGAAGGAAACTGACTCAATAAAAGTCAGACTGTTTTGTCGGACATAATTTAGATTATTATACAAAATAAAAATATATTTGTATAGACGAATGATTGCGAGTTTATTTTTATACAAATCTACAGTTTTATTCTGATCTTAATGAAATTGTGTACACTAAACCTTCACAAGAGAAAAGTTACATAACAAAAGGAAATTTCATATTAACAACACTATCACTTTCCAACCATCGATGGTGGTAGCAACTATAACAACGATGGTAGTAGCAGGGATGGTGGTAGCAACGATGGTGGTAGCAAATCTTCAAATTAATTTTAAAATTAAAATTTGACACTCTTTTCAAGTTTTTAAATGAATATTTAAACATCTCTTTATATTGTGGGTATTCTGATTTGGTGTTGTTGATGTTCTGTGCCACAGACACTTTTGCCGAAAGCAGCGAGATTGATGATGACAGCAAAGCCGTCGAAAGCCGGCTATCTCAATTAAAATATTATGTTGACGAAGATGACCTGTTTTATTTCTTCACCTCTTTATGTGGTTTGGGCACTTTACAATTGGCAACACATTAAAGTGATTTTTACCTATTATCTACTGTGTATTTAAGGATTTTAAGATAACACTAAGGCTTTTCATTTAATCAACTGTTTGATCTTTGTATTTAACCAGAATTCTTATTTTTTCTTTGAATGAAAGGTAGTGAGTCCTAGATGAGTAATCCCTTAATATTAATATTTACTGTTTATACTACAAACAGGTTAATAATATCATCTTAATAATAATTTGTTCATTGCTCTGTTTTAAAGTGCAAGTTGCAATATGTTTATAGAATGCAGTCGACACTTTGTTGTTTGGCGCCTAATACAAGGAGCCCAATCCATCTATCTTCATCATGACGTAGCGTGAAAGCCTATGAGTGTGATATAGATAGCTAGTTTACGTGCGAAGATTAATGAATGTCACTTTTGTAATTTCCATCTTAGTCAGTTACCAGTCAAATTTTGACGGATTTCAATTAGTGATACTTTTTGTAACAACAGAATGTCACCAGAAGTTGAAACACTGCCGGGGTCCCAGTCATGGAAGACAAGCAGTCTCTAAGGGTCGTCCTGACATCTAAGTATACGGTTTGTTTCTGCGCTATTGCAGACATCAACGATGAACAATGTTAACAGAGGAAGTTTTGGAAGATTAATTTTTTCAACATGCGTACCTCGTAAAGAATTTTCACGGAACCAATATAGGTACAAAAATTATACTTTTACATTGCCCCCTCAGATTGCTGATATCATTTTATATTTGCAGAAGTTTGTATTTTACTAAATTATGTTAAGGTCTAATAGCTGTGTTAACGAAGTACATTGTGTTGCATACCCTGAAGGACATGCCGCATTATTCTCCTTTTACTTTTACGCTTCAAAGGAATTAGCATGACAAGATGAACGTGAAAAAGGTTTATGTAGAATTCTGATGTTTTGTTAGTCGTTTCAAACATGGCACACCTGCAGCAACTACAAGATTTCTGAGAAATACCAGGTGTATGCACACGTTTCTGCTGATTGTTTTGTATATAAACACGTAATTTTCAAGAGAAATTCATTATTTTTTATTCAATATATTGGCCATCGTCTTCTACACACTTCGCCCATCTTTCAGGTAAGTACCATGTCAGAAAAACTGCTCGTCTTTGCGGCAAATCATTCGTCAAGCCATTTTCCATCTTCCTCGAAACTGCTCGTGCTGGTCTGCGAGCGTCTGTTCCATTGATGCGAAGAGATAATAAATAGTCTTTTTATTTTTTATTTATTTTACGTCAAAAAAACAGTTAAAAACTTCGTATGACGTGCTATGGGGAAAAGTGAATTGTGTGCACATTTTCAAAATTCTGTGATCCCTACACTAAATCATATACTACTTAAATTTTGAATTTTGAAAGGGAAAAAAACAACAAAAAACTCCCATGTAAGAAAATCTATTTTCAAGGACAAATAAGCAATAAATTTTGAAAGGGAGAAAAAACAAACAAACAAAAACTCCCATGTAATAAAATATATTTTCAAGGATAAATAAGCAATAAATTTTGGTTCTTATTACTTCCTGCCGCGACAACATGGAAACGATAATTTGAATAATTGTATTTCCCACTGAATTCTAGAAGACGTGCACAGAAAATGAAGTTACATTTATGTCCAGAAGCAAAACAAGGGGCCATCTCAGCATTTGCTCAATGGATCAGGGAAACTGGACGAAAAACCTGATCGAGATGGGTCAGGTCAGATGGCGCCAGGTGCGGAAGGATGTCCCATCCAAGCGATTTCAATGTGTCTTTCGCTGGTTTTGCTGTGTGAGGCGGCGCATTGTGCATTTGCCGTTTATTCAAATCGTGTGGGACCTATTTACAGAGTAAATTGATTTTCTCCACTACTCGTAAACGTCTGCTGATGTAGTTTGTGACACATTTAATACTTTTGCCAATTGCTGTCGAGTTTGATACTGATGATTGGGTCATCATCCAATAATGCCTGGAATTGCTCATCTTCGCGCTTGTGTGCTCAACCAGAGCGCGCACTGTCTTTAATATTGAAATCACACTTAAATTGTCGAAACGATATCGCTGGAGCGTGTTCACAATATGTTTCTACCAGAAAACGATGACCACAGCCTTTTTCTTTTGATTAAATAAGAAAAACAATGTATGCCGCAATTGTTCTTTTTCAGGAACAAACGTCGACATAATCGCTGAACGCTAAAACACAGACGCTAGTGTTTGGTGGGCTCAACTTCTGTGTGGTTGTGGTAGGTTAATGTCAGACGAACAAACTGACGTAGTGCCAAATTCATACGCTGTGTACTGTTTGCTGGAGCCATCTCTAAGTGAAACCGGAAAAGACTTACGCATACACCTAGTATTAGGTGTGACTATAATGTTAGGTTAATTTAAAAAGAATAATACTATGTCACTACCTCTATCACTCATGAAATTGGAGTAAATTTCTCTCTATATTTTTTTGCTCGTTTACCCTTTTATAAATATAAAATTTGTTAATCTCAGCTACAAAGTTACAAAGCAATGTTACAGTAACATTATGAATATTGGTCAGTATTTGAATGTGGTGCTTCTTCACACCAGTGAAATGTATATCATTCTAAGGCGACACTAGTAGTCCGCATCGTAAGCAAGTTAAGGCGGTATCGATTCTACTTCATCGCCTTGAAGAGTCGCGGTTTCGAATCCGGCCTCAAACAATTGATAGGTGCCTGTTGTGTCAGAGAAATTCTCTTAGCCATCCTGCCAAATACTGAAATCTCTTCCTTCTATTACCATCATCGCTCGTCCTCCTGAGCCGGCTTAGGTAGCAACTCATGCTACTGCAGTGCCTCTGACCAGGAACTCATGGTTCGAGTCCCGACGGTGGCAGGATTTTCGACACTAGTTACATAGCTTGGTCGAATTCAGCCGTTGTCTGGAGGAGAATTCTAGTATACAGCTGCTCTGATGGGTACTTTTCTCCGATTTTTCCGATCAACACCAGACGAATGCCTAACAAACCACGGACCGCACGCGATCTTTCCTTCCTCTTCCTAGTGATATCCTTACCCCTTACCCACACATCCACTTAAATGCACTACACCATGTCATATGTCGAAATCGTAGAGATTGTCCCGGTTGCTCCACTGATGGTGGATATACGGTTGAGGAAAATACAGCAACAACGTGTAGGTTGGCACCGGACCTCACTTTCCAGCGCAGAAAGTACACCATCACTTCATCTGATAAATTGATTGATTTTTTCGTGTTTCCGGGCGCGTCAACTGCTTCGGTCATTAATCCCGTTAGTGCAGAGCATGTTTTTTTTCTCGGGAGATGGCGGTGATCTTCCCCCGCTAGATGGCGAGATCCGGCGCCGACCTACCGTCGGCTAGTAGGGTTTCCCCCTAACCAGGACTCTCCCACCAGCGGGGCACCGCCCCAGTCGGGACAAGTTCTAAGCTCCCGACCGGTCTCCCGGAATATGTGGTAGTGTAGTGCATGTTAGAGTGTGTGTGTGTAAGGAGAGAGGATAGGACAAGGAATGGGAAGGACAGATCGCGCGCGGTCCGTGGTCCGTTTGATGGGGAACTGCTCCGGCATTCGCCTGGTGTTGATCAGAGAAACCACGAAAAACTACCGATCAGAGCAGCCGGTCGCTAGAATGCTCCTCCAGACAGCAGCTGAATTGGACGTAGCTGAAAGGCTAGTGTCGAAAATCCTGCCGCCGCACGGTGGTGCATTTTCCCGAAATCCTGGCCAAAACCTCAAAAATGAAATCGCGTTTACTGAAATTTTGCAAATACTACGACACACTGTATACTCGAGGGCATCTGTTTCTGCCCACTTCGTGTCTCTGGGTCAATTCCCCTGGCACCAGTAGTCACCCGAACTTACCCTTCGCGGCGTGCGGTAGACCTGCGGTGCGAGAGTAATATAGAGAGACCGTCTTTATTTGTAAGTGGTGACCATACAAAGTTGTGCAGAGAAACCTGGCAGTATGGATTCTCTTCCTGAAGGTTTGTAGAGTATTTTCATGTTTGTTTTATAATGCATTAATGCATAATACCGACGTGGGATGAAATATTAAAATGCATGAAATTAATACAATAATTTTAATTACTCATATTTTCACGTAGGCTGAAAGTTACCAATTTCGCGGAATTCCGCGAGGTTTCTAATTTCATTTACTAGCTGAATCTATCCTCTTTCGAATCCAGTTATAAAATCATGCCCCAACTTGCCCCATTAGTAAATACAAAGAATTAACTTTTCGTCGAGCACGCGTGACCGCCGAATATGACTCGTCGAGATCCTTCCAGAGAACGGGAACTGCTTTTACAATGCTGTTTATAGCGGAAAATTTTGATTCCTTTTACTGAAATAACAAATTTACTCGATATTATAAACAAAAAAATGAATATTTTATTTTTTTAACAGATTATGACTATTCCCTAATATTACATGAACACAATATTTATGTACATATTACATCTTCTGGACTGGATTACGCACATTTTATTTCATTAAAAATTATACATAAACTAATATTTACATAATATGTGTCATCAAAACTCGTCTTAAGGAAGGGTGTGCGCTCGATGAAAGGTCAAATACGTACGTGGTATCAAAGAAACTCATCATAACACTTTTAAAAAATAAATTAAAAGTACAATTGATTGTAAAGTAATATTTGTTTACTTAACTCCTAAGTTACAAAGCAACAATTATTAATATTATATTGTTATTGTTATCTAATTAGAATTATATAATTTTTTATGAAATAATACTGCAACTACAGTTTGAATATGGTCAAGAAACTTATTTAAATGCGATTCAAATCCAGTGGATATGCCAGCAGCATTTCTTTTCGTTTTTTTCTTGTAGTACGCCAAGAAATATGTTTCCAAATATTCATGGAAATACATGCATAGAATCTATTCACAAAGATATAAGACGGTAAGGAGAAGGATTCTCGCGAACATGTTGAAGACTGCACCCAATCCAGATGTTTAATTGTCTGTTGAGATGTTCTGTTCCTTTCATTTCGAGCTTGAGGGATGTTCCCAAAAGAAAGTTAAAATTTTAAACCAATACCCTTTGTCTAAAACAAATATGTAGCCTGGTGAAAAATGTGATCTTCCTTTCCGGTTCTTCGGACACTGTATATGAATTTTCTCTGGCAGAGGACATGAGATGGCATTAATACCATGCTTCTTTATGCCAAATGTTATTAATTAATATGTAAGTAATCCCAACGGTTTTCTAAAATCAAGTTTGTGAATTAATGAAATTTAACAAAGTGCATATAGAAAATATATATATTTATATTTCACAGATTTAAGCAGTGTATTATTCTGGTATTATGTTACCAGCTCCCTTACATTATAAAGATAATCCAAAATAATTTTGGTTGTCGTAGAAAACATACTATAGCTCTCAGAGGTTTTGTCCAGGAAATCGCGAAAATGCACCACTGTGCGCCGCCAGGACTCGAACCTAGGACCTCCCAGTTAGAGGCGCTGCAGTGACATCAGTTGATGCACTGAGCTACCGCTACCGGTCCATCTGATAAAAATTTTTACCACACATACGGGGCTAATGACCATAGCACCCGGAAGAACGATATAATCAATATTTCCCATAAAAGTCTAAAATAGGTGTGATAGGCCGAAGAGTTACCTCGGTGCATGAAATTGAAAACGTCGGGTCGGGTCTGTGTCAGGCACCCGAGGTGAGGCAGAGTCTAGCTCCTGGCAAAGATGGTGCTTTAGGGCACAGAAGAGTGTGCTTCATACGGTGGTATAAGCAAGCGGACGGACATGTGGGAACCCCTATGGAGGTAAGAAAGCGTGTAGTTGACAGTTGACGAAACATTGAGAAGAGAAAAGCGACCTTAAAATCTAAAGTATGTCATTGTTATATTATAAATCAATTATTTTAGACGTTTGGTTAAGTATTTAAATTCTCATATGTTCATTTTACTTTCTGAGTTACCACAAAATGTACTGCCGATGAAAATTGTTATTGTAATGTAACAGGTGTGTATTGTTCCTCATTAATTATTCACTCTCCTTCTCGCAAAATGTATTCATTTAGAGTGTTTGTTTTCATAGCCGAGTTAGGTAATCCAGAATTACGCTAAATTAATTCCCCGTTTTATTTATATGCCTATTATTTCTCCCCAGAGGTAATAACGTTAATACGTTAGTGGTATACGAGCGCAGATCTCTGGACAATGCATGGTCTGTAACACAAATGCAGCTCGAAACACAAATGTACTGTGAGAATTTATGGGTTATCATCCATATGAATTACTAGAGGACTCTGTCAATAAGACACGGATGTGCCAAGTAATTTTTTCCTTAACTTTCTGTTCGAAATACAGAAACACCACCTCAAACCGTAGGCAGAGAAACAATGACTTACGGGCAATTATGATTGACCTCGCATATTATACAAACACAATAATCAAATTGTTAAAACACTGAAATTTATAGAAACCAAACTGAGCAGTATTTCAAAATCCTATTAAGCGAAACTACAATGCTTCGAACAACCAATAAATTATTTCGTTCCTCTCACAACAAAATTTAATCGACTGGAATCTCTTGAGCAAACTACGAGAAAAATATTTCCAAAGCGATTATGATTCTTCCTAAACTCCATTTTTGGCAATAAAATAAACTTGTTAAGCATTTATTACATTCAATCAAATTTCTATTTGACTTAAACTACTTTTTATTGAAATTGAAACTTTCTCACTTGAGATTTGCATTCTCGTAGTTATCCATCATTTTCTTCTTCAGAGGATAATAGAAGGGCAGGATAAAGACGGGTAAAGCTCGTTTTCGAATTGGCACATAAACAACTCAAATAGTTCATGACAAATATTTAATTTTATTAAACTTTATTATTCTGGAACTTGACGTTCGAGGACACGTCAAGTACTTCGATGGTTATGAAATGTGAGATCGGAAAGGTCTTGAGAGCACCTCATCAGCAGATCTTGCTTGTGGCGATGCAGACCGCAACCCTTAACATTTGATTATTCCTGGCTACGCTGCTATCATGTCGGTTCCGCTTTCCTGCAGAATTCAATCTTCATGGAATAGGTTGAGTGTGAATCTAAGAGAAAATGGAGGCGACTTCATTATACTCACGACAACGGAAACGAATTACATTCATTGAACACCAGGGTGTCCGGTGTCTCTGTTGCCTAATTGATATTGGCACATGCGCACAGAATTTCTGTGCATATGCACGGCGTACACCCGCGCTCAGATACTGACACCGACAGTACCTCATTTTGTTCTAGTCGTTCTAATCTATGATTCTATGGATTTATACACTTAAACGCTTTTATGAAAACTTTTCCACTTTATTACAAAAGTGATATTATTAATAGTTGGCCATGAATTATTAGAACAGTTGTATATTAATAACTCTTACTATGACGCTGATCTTAGTTTGCAAAAGTTTGACAGTACATAATCAAAGTAGATAAATATTATAAAATTACGCTTATTATTATTATTATTATTATTATTATTATTATTATTAATATTATTAACTAAATTTTGTAACACCAAATTAACAATTACCTGTTTTAATGCCGGCTGTGGTGTCTCGGGCATCAACAGAAGTCATTGCAGGGCCTCTCACTGGGTGGCCCAAGGGTTCGAGTCCCGACGGTGCGGTGGTAGGGTTTTCGACACAACCTAGATAGGTAGAATTCAGCCGCTATCTGGAGGACAATTACAGCTGTTTGATTGCTAGTTTTCCGTGGTTCTTCCGAACAATACCAGCCGAATGTCGGAGCAGTACCCTACCAAACAGGTTGGGAATCGTGCGCGATCTCTCCTTCCAATTCCTTGTCATATCTTTACTCCTTACTTACACTTACATGCACTACACTACCGTTCATGTCAGGAGACCAGTCACGAGCTTACAACTTGTCCCGGCTGGACGGTGCGGCGTTGGTGGGAGATACATGGACACCGCAAGAGGTCATGTACGTCGTCGGTTTTAATCATTTTCTCAAATGAACGAACAACTTTTAATGATAAAATTCACCGATATGTCTTCGAAAATGTTAACTACTTTTGTGGCATTTCGAAATCATCTCTTTATACAGAAAGACACAGAAAGATTCAATTTAATTTCAAATATGATTTATTTAATCAATGTAACAACAAAATATTCATTGTTAGGTATGAATTCCAAAATAAAACAATATTATCCGTTGAATTAAATTTCATTAACACTAAACAATTAAATCACCAAATATATTTTAGGGTAAATTGAGTTTACAGTGTAGTTCTCCATCGTCGTTGCCATACAAAATATCTAGGCAAAGTAATAAATTAGATATGAAATTTCATGAGAGGAGAAAACACAACTACTCAGACGCAAGATAATTGGAAATTAAAAACCACTTGCTATTTTAATTAAGGCAGGCATCTCAGCAGACAACGGCGAGGTTTTCTCTCTTAATTAATTTCAACTGCATCGTTCTACATTGAGTTTATAAATCATTTGATAATAAAAAATGTGCAATCGTACAAATTGGCAGAATTTTGATACGGCGACGAAGGGATCTTAATTATTCTTATCATTACTAGCGGTTTCTCCCAGAAAATAATAGAAAAAATGTTAGGACAGAAAATATCAATTTAAAATTCACTTTTGCAACATTTTGACAATATGCCTTTGGAAAATAAATCATGATTTCTAGTGTACTATGTAATATTATTATTTGCATATTTTTAAACCTTTTAAACAATTCCTTTCACACATTGTCACTGAAGGAAAAAATATGTTCTAAAGATCATTATTTCAATTAGCAGTAATGCGAAGGAATTGAGATGGCCTTTTAAAAAGTGAACTACTTGTTTAGTGGACAAATGTGTTCTGAGAGCAGTAATAAAGGAAAATTGAATCTAAGGCACATTCTCTTCGTTTCAAATACGTTTCAACTTGAGATTATGAAATTTAATATGAGATACAACATCATGCTAAGAGTTCCTAAAGTTCATTTAAACCAGACAGTTTTTGAAGAAACAAAATATAATAAGAAATTTATAAGTGGATACTATTTGCTTGTTGTCCAGTACCCAAACGGTCCCTGTATATATATATATATATATATATATATATATATATATATATATATATATATATATATACATTTCTGAATGACAAAACAGACTCTGTGCTTGTTCTTTCTATCAATAGTATTTGTCAGAAAGTAGACTCAAAATTCAGACCTCTTCTAATGAGATAAATTCAAACAACAATAAAATCAACTTTTAATTGCAGTGAAACACGTGCTTGTGGTTTAGTAATGGACAAACTGGCTGAGTAGATAAAATGCATACGCATTTTGCAATAATAGGAACACTTCTTTCTCTGGATAACGTGTTGTGATATCAAAATACCATTTATAGTACAGAATTTGATTTTCACATAAAATAAATGGTAATACATTTTATTCACTTATGTTATTTTGAGTCAAACGTTACGAATTTGAGATAAAGTTTGTAAATATAATTGTCAGAACAAGTATTCTATTGAACTATGGCTTATTGTTATCATGTAATCATTAATTAAGTGAAAAGGAAGATTCCTCACACATGTGTTCTAATTACCTGTGGGCTATTATGAACTCCATCAATATCAGTCTCATTTTGGGTTGAACAGCCAAATTTCAATGACAATTATAGTTCATTGTAACTTTTACAAAGTGGACAAACGTATGATATTCATATTGTGATAAGACATCTGAAGTATTCTCATATTGCAAATAACTATAATTAATTGAACAATTAGTACATACAAACTTATTATTAAAATAAGATAATATTAATCAATATTATCTTGACTTATCCGTAATCTGTAATGGTTATTTATTTATTTATTTATTTATTTATTTTACGTCAAAAAACAGTTAAAAACTGCGTATGACGTGCTATGGGGAAAAGTGAATTGTGTGCACATTTTCAAAATTCTGTGATCCCTACACTAAGTCATTACTACTTAAATTTTGAATTTTTGAAAGGGAGAAAAAAAAACAAAAAACTCCCATGTAAAAAATCTATTTTCAAGGGTAAATAAGCAATAAATTTTGAATTTTGAAAGGGAGAAAAAACAACAAAAAAAACTCCCATGTAATAAAATCTATTTTCAAGAGAAATAAGCAATAAATTTTGGCTCTTATTACTTCCTGCCGCGACAACATGGAAACGATAATTTGAATAATTGTATTTCCCACTGAATTCTAGAAGACGTGCACAGAAAATGAAGTTACATTTATGTCCAGAAGCAAAACATGGGGCCATCTCAGCATTTGCTCAATGGATCAAGGAAACTGGACGAAAAACCTGATCGAGATGGGGGTCATTGACCCGGAAGCTGTAGTACAATATTGTTACAGGTTGTTTATACTCATTTATACAGTCCAAATGGTAAATAATGCATTATGTCTCATTGTTAAAAATAATGTTACTTTTCTTGTGATGCTCAGTATAGTCTCTAATTGTATAGAAACAGTTATGCAGCAGAAACGATTTCACTTGGGATTTAAACTTTTCTATTGAATTTAATCGTTAATGTCATCTGGCAAAGTGTTGTAAAATAATGTACATGTATTGTATGTGAATTTTTTGTAATGAGCTGTTGATACTGTCACCTGATGAATATGATTTCTACGTCGAGTGTTATAGTAATAGACTTCGGCATTTTCTGAAAAAATATTCCCGCCCTTGAGCAAGTCATTTTTTACAAAACCACTGATTCGTAAATAAAAAGACACGGTAATGGTAGAATTCCTAGATTAATGAAGAGAGGCTTACATGAATCACGTGGGTGGGATTTGGTTATTATTCATACAATTCGTTTTTGTAATCTAAAAGTCTGGGAGCTATAAGATGTATTTCCCCAGAATATTATGCCATATCTCAGGCGGGAATGAACATTCGCGAAGTATACACAAATTGTTGGAAGTACAGTTGTTGGAAGAAAAATATATTCTGTAGTAATCGAACACGTAAAAAACTCGTTAAATATGAGCAAAATAATGGTCAAAACCTGCAGTTGAAAAATAGCATCACGCTTGATTAAAAAAGTGGATAGTGGGTGCTGGAAATTATGCATAACACCGACAATGGATCTATATCTAGGATGTGCTAAGTGCTCTATGTAGAGACTCACAGGAAGATAAAAATACTGATAACTGTTTGATATCGCTAGAGAATTATAAGTATTAAGCCGATAAATATTGGATTATTTAAGAAGAGAATACTGAATATAAATTAATAAAAATTCATATTTACTCAAGATTAAGAGAAGATTTAGACTTAAGATAAAAGTTGAAATTCTCTTACACCGTGTCAAAAACCGCTCATGAACTGACCGCATTATATATTCTACGAATTGTAATCGGGTTACTTTTATGTGTCCATCAGTTGGACTTTGCACGAGGAATCTGTGCACACGGGCGACGTCACAGAGAAAGGAGAAAGCTACACTGAATGGCGTCTCAAAAACATCGTCTACCTTGGTTTTCGATAGAACCTAGGAAAAAAAATATTTTTCGTATAAGAACAAACACAAAAAATTGTAAAAACGTTACTAATGCAGCCAAAACATATTTATCAGCGATTACAGAACCTCGGGTAACTTGCTCCGCTTTAAGGTGGTATCTTCCTGTTAGCCGCTAGTCAAACACGTCACCATTTATTACATCTACAGATTAATAATAGCTGCTTGTCAACATGATCGGAGCATTTAAATCATTATTTTAAAATAATTCAAAGAAAACTATTCAATAGTTGCTCTACAAAAACGAATGTTTACTAATAAATTTGATCTCTCGCTGGATTTTTCATACGTTACCTAATAAGTTTCATAAGTACCCTAACATACCTAATACAGATTATGTTGACTTTGGCGCCCATTATTTTCTTTCTTTCTGCGTTGAATATTAATCCAGATTGTTTACATTGAAAGTGAATTATCGTCAAAAGTTTGTGGTTGTGTGTAAAACAAAATTTTAAGTTTGAGGGGTTTTATCTCGTACCCCAAGAAAAACGTGGTGGTGACAATAGCATCATTTGTACAGCATAACTCCTAGGAGCCAGTACTTCCGGTTGCAATGAATTTCGCAACAGTTTTGTATAAATTACTCCACAGAATGCCAGGTGACTTATTTGACATTCAATACCATGTGATTCCTAAAACAAATTACTACGAATTGAATAAAATAACTAGTGATGCTGCAAAAGCTCATAATTTCTCACATCATTTCTAACTCCTCCGCTATGTTATACTACTACATAAACATACAAAAGAGATTTCAACCAGCAACAATTTATTTCCCGGTCATATATCCTCAGAGTTAACTTGACATCCATACCACTATGTCACATAAGAACCGTACGGCAAGAACCTTCGTAAGAGCAAGAAATAATAATATTGAGAACCGTTAGGAATATCACGATAAAATAAAAACTAAGTTGGTCCGATGGGTAGTGTTTATAATGTTTTTGGCGGGTTTTGACAAAATAATGTTTTTAGAAATTGCATAAATTCCAGACACTAATTAAGCGAAATCAGTTTGGTTTTTTACAGAACTGCACATGACCTTTTGGTCATGTGTTGGTTTTTTACAACAGACATTGTTTAAAGCAAAAAATCGCTATCACTATTTTTGTAGTTTTCAAATGTCCACTTTTTGAAAAAATCAGAATAATAGACGAAACAGGGAGTAGCACCATATTGTTTACCGTCCCTTATTACATATAAGGAGAAAATTTAAAGAAAATAATGGTGCTACAGAATGGCATATACCTTCTCGAACTACTTTTCTATTTTATTTGGTCTGAGCTAGCTATTCCGACTTACCACATACTCTTGCCAGCTGCCATCTATCACCGCCCAAATTATTTTCTTGAAATTTTCTCTACTTTTCGGTTTTCGAATAATAGAACCGCAATATTACTTTACGAATATTAAAGAAGAGTAAAACCTCGCCCTACAAAAAAACACATCAACTTTCATCACAAACCTGAAAGTGAGAGTAGTCAAACATTTGGAATTGACTGGATTAATGGTAATTTCAATAATTGTTAATTGAATTAGTTTTTTATATATTTTTTGTAATAAGGTGGTTATTTTAATAAGCGTTTCTTGTTGCTGTATAGGTATTTTAGAATTTAAACAACTCATTTTGAATTCATTGTCTTAGTATAACTTTCATCCTTTAAGAATAGTATTACAGGAAGAATTAATATTAAGACGTTTTGTAATTAGCTGATGCATTAAAATACAACTCTAGTTTTCTTCTTATTTGTTCATTTAATAATTTGCAGTTTATTAAGTACCTGCAAAACACCCGGCGTTGCCCTGGCTTCCTTTATATCCAATCTTTGAGAAAGAAAAAAAGATCAATGTTATGTAAAGCACGGAGATTTAGATTATTATTTTCAATGTAATTGGTTCAAATTTTAATAAAATGCTATAAATTTCTTTCATTTTATTTTACAGTGTATTGCTGTTCGATTAATAGTAATTTACGATAAAAATGTCGTAATGCATCTGATTACAACACTAGATTGGAAAATTACCAAACGAAGCCGTTAGGCAGAGTTTGTAAATTGGGTATTGTAATAAGATGTTACGACACGAATATCGTACAACCTTTAATCCATTTTGTAAAACTTTGTTAGATTTACTGCAAAATTCCGTTCTACTCCTTCAATTTGTATTCACATTTTTTTCTTCCGTAAGTGGCGACACTATTCTCAACAAGGAGAACAATTGAAACATAATTCGAGTATACTTTTCGACATGAGTGAATATAGTTATGATTTGGAAATAGAAATAGCAGCAAATGCTGATTTAGAAATATTGTTACCCAAAAACTCAAGAAAGAAATATGAGCGTATTTAATTTTTAAACATTGGTGTGGAAAGAAACGTTCATTCCATATCGGAAAAAGTTTTGATTGCTTACTTTTCTGCCAAGTCAGACGTGGAAATCCATGGAATCTTTGCTCCCACTACTCTATGTTAAAGAGTACAATTTCACTTAATGACAATATTAATATTAAATGTAAACGTTCCACGGCTCGAGTTCATTTCTTGGCTGTCCTGGTGACGCCGCGTTGTTGGCTGAGAGGCCGACGTTTCGCCTGTCACGTCGGAGGCTTCCTCAGGACAGTGATACCGCGGTGTTGCGCGACCGGTATTATACACCGGACAGCCAAGAAACCATTAATATCAGTAAGTTTAGTCAGTTATTAGCGTTTTTAAAGGGGAAAGTATAGCATACAAGACGATAATTCCAAGATATTTTCACAAAACGAGTGGCAAAGTACTGTGACCATCCGTTTTTTTCACCAATCAGGCAAAACGTTTCACATGGAAGGGATTCATTAGGTTGTTGCAGGTGAACTGTCGTAGTATAATCAATAAAGAAATAGAGTTTTGGAATCTAATTGATGCCTGTGATCCCGACATAGTGATAGGGACTGAGTCGTGGCTAACTCAGGAAATCGAATCCTCGGAAATTTTTCATTCTGATTACAAGATTTTTAGGAGGGATAGAAATAGTAGAGGTGGCGGTGTCTTTATTTGCGTCAAAGCAGACATAAATATTAGATTAGATTGGGTTAGTACAGATTTTGAAATGATGGGAATAGAAATTACTACTTCAGGAACCGTGTTAGAAATTATTGCATGCTATAGGCCACCGGGTGACGGCTACGAAATTTTGGAAGATATCATACAAAGAACGGGAAATGAAAATGGTCATCCTATTGTTATCGGAGGAGACTTGAATATTCCTAGCGCAAACTGGGAGGGAGCCGTGAGCGAGGCGAAAGTCCAAACACTTGTTAACAGACTAGTTTGGGATAGGGGATTAGCCCAGGTAGTACGGTGCGCGACGCGGCAGGACGCGGTTTTGGATGTTTACCTAATTAGGCCGAAAGATCTTTTCATAACTTGTGAAGTCGTTGAGGGAATTAGTGATCACAAAGCGGTTCTTCTTGATTTAGACGAAAATATTTCAAGGAAATGTATTGCGACAGGAACGAAAGTGCGTCAGTTCAAGAAAGCAAACGTAGAGGGGCTTCATGAGTTTCTTAGAGAAAAATACAACAACTTTCTGAGAACAGAAGGAGGTATGGAAGAGATATGGTGCGCATTTAAAGATATTATAGACGAAGCTTTGCAAAAGTTCGTACCATGCAAAACTCTAAAAAATAATCCGGATCCAGAATATTATAATTCAAAAATTAGGCGTATGAAGAGGATAACGAGAAATGCATTTAAAAACCGAAAACGCAGTACCGAGCATATGCATATTTTTAGAAATTGTTCGAAAGAATTAGAGCGAGAAAAGAAAATTGCTCAGGAGACGTATTTAAAAAACATTCTAGACGAAAAGGGAAATAACTGGTCAGGATTTTACAAATATGTCCGTAGAAGAAAGGGAAACAAAGAGTATATCCCAGTTGTTCGTGAACATCAAAACACACTCATCACAGGCGACCGGGCAAAAGCTAACGCATTTAATAGGTATTTCAGTTCGGTTTTCAAAAGCAATACGAACCATCCACTTATTCAAAGGTATTCGGTTACAAATCAATTTAATATTGAAGTAAACGTTCTACGTAATAAAGTAAAATTTATGAAAAATGGTAAGTCAAGGGGTCCAGACGACATTTCTACGGACATAATTAAACTAGGAGGAGAGGCAATATTACCGTACTTAATTAATTAGAATATTTCACGTGTCTATGAACAATTCAAAAGTACCTGAAGATTGGAAATTAGCTTTTGTAGTACCAATCTTTAAAAGTGGGGACAAAACTATACTAAGTAATTATAGGCCGGTAAGTCTCACGTCAGTGGTCTGCAAACTTATGGAGCATCTAGTTGCGAGTTACATTAAGCAAGAGTGGGAAGTCAAAAAATGGCTCTATCATGGCCAACACGGATTTAGGACTAATTATTCATGCGAAAGTCAGGTAGTAACGCTATTTCAGGACCTAGCAGATGAAATTGACGCGGGCGGGAGAGTAGACGCAGTAGTTATAGATTTTGCCAAAGCGTTCGATGTTGTTCCACACGACCGACTTGTTCAGAAATTAATAAATTCAGGCATCGATCCCAGGGTGGTGGCGTGGATTAGCGAGTTTCTGCGTGACAGGAAACAGAAAGTCCGAATTGGGCAAGAGTTATCTTCCTGCGCAAGCGTTACGTCAGGAATACCGCAAGGGAGTGTCATTGGACCTCTTCTATTTCTAGCGTTCATTAATGATTTGCCAGCGCAATTAATTTCAAATGTTCGGCTATTTGCAGACGATTGCATAATATATCGCATTATAAATTCGAAAGACGATGAAAATATGCTGCAACGGGATCTTGATGCATTATCTTACTGGGCGGAAAATAATGGTATGACCATAAATAGTTCTAAAAGCAAATCTATCACTTTTGGCAGAGGTCACAATTACAGCGTAACAGATTACCGTTTAAGTAACGACATTATTCCGAGAGTTTCTTCGTGTAAGTACCTAGGTATCCATTTCGATAGTAAATTAAGCTGGAAAAAACACGTAGATTTTGTTGTAGGGAAAGCGTGGAGATCTCTTCATTTTGTAATGCGTATCTTAAAAAAGAGTACAGTAAACGCGAAGGAAATTGCTTACTTGTCGCTTGTTCGTCCGATAATGGAATATGGAGCAATTTGTTGGGATCCGCACAAAATTATGCAGTGTAAGAATTTGGAAAGGATTCAGCGTAGAGCAGCTAAATTTACTTTCAGGGACAAGAAAAGGATAGGGTGGGATTCACTCGAAAACAGGCGAACATTGGCAAGACTTTGCGCCTTGTATAAAGCTTATAGCGGTCATCCAGCTTGGAAAGAAATTAAACGGCGGCTAAATTTTCCTACGTACATCGGTAGAGGTGATCACAGGCACAAAATAAATTTAAGACCGCAGAGAACGGATGTCGGGAAATTTTCTTTTACAAATAGAACGATAAGAGATTGGAATAGATTGCCTGCAAAAACCTTTGAACCCTTTCCTCGAAGCGTTCAACAATTTAGGAAAGTAATTTAGGGCATTTCTAAGTTTGAGGTAGTTAACTAGGAATATTAAGTTATACAGTGAAGTGAAGTGAAGTGAAGTGAAGTGAAGTGTTGTGCAGTGTAGAGCAGAGAAATAATGAAGGTGCTTTTTTAGTGTAATAGTGAAGTGAAATGAAGTGAAGTGTAGGCAAGTGCAGTGCGGTCTTCATTGTTTAAGCACTCAGTGCTGTTTTAGATTGACGTTTCTTTTATCTTTTAGGTAATTTAATGTTTGTTTTTAAGATTCACAAGTTTTTATATTATTATTATTATTATTATTATTATTATTATTATTATTATTATTATTAATATTATTACTATTATTATTACGGTTATTATTATTACTATTATTATTACGGTTATTATTATTACTATTATTATTACTGTTATTATTATTATTATTATTACTGTTATTATTATTACTATTATTATTATTATTATTATTTTAGCATTATTATCAACATTATTATGTTATTTGCATGAAAATTAATATCTTACTTATGTAATTAACTGCCACCGGGTCACACCCAATTGCAGTTTAAATAAATTTATTTTATCCTTCGCCAGTGTCCAGAGGGGTGTTTAAACGAGTTTAACGCGCGCACAAAAACAAAAGAGGTAGTACAAAAATGTAACGGAGGAGTTCGCTAATGTAGAAGAAAGGAAGGATGTCGACATAAACATTGCAAGAGTCTTTTGTGTTAAATTTGAAATTTAAAGAGCCATCAACTTTGTATTTTGTGCCATCAAGGAGTCAACAATCACCCGAGAAGTCAACTGAGAAGATCTCACCCCCCTAGGTTATAAGTTGTTCTTATGTAATTAGATTAAGTATGCTTAAACAAGGGTAATTTTTTGACATTGAATATTTCAAAATTGGTAATTCTTAAAAATCTGTGTGATCTCATGGCCATGAGAAGGTTCCAAAAACCTGAAAATTTGTTAGCAAGAGCTAATTTTTTGGGTAGATAGTCTGTGAGAAAAAATTAGCATTTTGTGCAAAATATTTTATTGCTTTCAAAACAGGTATTTGTTAATTATAAGAAAAGTATTGATTTTGGCGGGCTCTACTAACAAAATCTGAAATTTAGAGCAAATTTGGGGTTGGGGTTGTTTGCTTATCTAGCTCTAATATTAGAGTTTTTATAGCAAAACAAAAAATTATTGGTGTGAATCCCTGTATCTCTGATAGATGCCGCCACCTATGTATTGATGCCTCGCAAGTTGCATAACCTTGCAGGCGCAAAGATGCAAGCGCCGTGGTCTAAGAACTTCGTACCAAGCGCTTTAGATCGATATTTCCCCTCTACCCCCCCCCCCCCTATACTACCGAGTGCATACTCCTTCTTTGGGCAGTATAAAAGACGTGCGCTTCGCTCGCACAGTGCCTTTTTCGCCTTAAATTTTAACTGTTGTGTTTGTGCCAAAGCTTTAGCTTTGCAACTTTTGTCCATGCCACAGGGATTCTGATTTTTAATATTCTGGCAATTAACTCCCAGCGCACAGGCCGTTATTGCCACTGCCTTCTATGATTGTTATTTTGCGAAAGGCCCGGCTCTAGATCGAGTCGTTATTCTGTTTTATTGTAAATATGTATGAGTGCTAGTTTAGTGTTTTTAGGCATGAATGTAGTTTTAGGCATGAAATTGGATCTTGTACATTTAATGTTGTAAATTATGATGTTATAGATATGAAGCAAGGGTATTCCTTTTGTTGTGATTGTTGTGTTGTATTCGCAGCTGAAATATATACTGGCTCACGTTTGCTAAGGAAATTTGATTGTGCAACTGTTCATTACATGATTTTGGTTAATGTTTCAGTTTTTGTGCTCCATTTGTGACTTCTTCGGCATTCGGCCGTTTTTGTCGGTTGGGAGCTTCGCAATAGACGGCAGCTGGGCTCGTACAGCACAAGGCTGTGGCTCATTGTTGCTGCACTCGTCTTCGCCCCGTGAGCGATTTCCTTGTCGCTCGGGCTAGAGGCAGATTGGAGTCTGGCACCAGGGCGCCGACGTGGAAAGGCCACCGGCATTCGTCTGGGCCGAGACCGCCTAGCCTTGAACAGGAATATTCGTGCTTCATTTGAATTTGTAAAAATTGGTAATACTATAATGATCCAATTTCATGTATTTGTTAACTACGCACTCATACTAGCTCTGTTCTGGAAAGGGTTTTGTATTTTTCGTAATTTTTGTTTATAATAGTGTTCTTTGTTTATTGAAGGACGACTAGGTAGCCATCCTTGTCAAATTTGTATGTAATGTATTTGGTTTCCTCGCCCTAAAGTGGGCATTTGCGAGGAAAATTAAGAATACTGTAATTCTGCATTGGTGTAGACGCGTAAATTGAAGCGTCTTTCCTCGTGTTTTTTTTTTTGTAATCATAGGTTTTTGTATAGAGGCAATTCCCCTGTCAGTTTTGTGATCATTGTAGTTCTGCTTTGTCCTTTTGCAATATTATTTCTTTCTGCTAAAAAGGACTATTGTTTGTAAGTTTTTGTTTATAATAAATTGTGTTTCTGGTTATTTTGGATTGTCATATCTCCATTTCCGAGACCCTGTAAAGTTAAAGATTCTGTTTGCTTCAAAGCCTGGTGCGTCCTTTCGAACAATTTCGAATGTGACGACAATCTTCACGAAACCGATGGCTAGGAGTTCTCTGTGTTAGCTCCGCGTAATTTCTCATTAGGTAAATGCATGGTCACTTCGCTTATTGGCGAGAATTTAACTATGCGCTGCCCTCAGCAGCTGGCGACCGTATAGTACTCTTGTATTTTGTTTTCGCCACTTGCCAAATATAACATTCTGAAGCGAGCCGTCGACCGGACAAGACGTATGGTGAGATCGGATTACGAGAGAGTACCGTTAAGAGTATTTGTTTCCAAATAGTGCCAAAAAACTCTTCATCGATGACAATAGAAGAGGTAAACTGTTCATTTTAAATGCAATACGACTTATTGCGAATATAATCAAGAGTATTATTTGCATAAATAATTGAGGGCTCGTACGAGTTTTACAGACGATAGCTAATACTCCAATGTATAATTTTTTTCCAGTTTTTTTATCTTTTTGTCTTGACGTTTTGTTCCGTTACTACGTTGCCGTTACATGGAATTTCATTGCATGTGAGTAAAATTCTTGGACGAATCCCTACGAAAGCAAACGCGCGACGGCCCAGCTACACATTTTATAACGGACATGAGCCGGCCCTTCAAGGTCAAAAGACACCGCGGAGCTGCTGGGAGACGACGCGGGCCGTTTCAACCAGACGACCCTGAAGGCAAAATATGTATATTGCAAAGTAATGTTCCAGATGAAATAATTTTATTTTGGGCTTTTGGTCAGAGTTTCTGTAGGTCAGGAAAAAACGTAGGAAAATTCGATAGCACGTATGGAGAATTTTTTTAAACTTGTTTTGAATTAAGAATCAATCATTCTTAAATCAAAAAATTGGACCAAAGCATTCAATGCGTGTAAAGTAAAAGAAGTGATTGATTTATTGATTTTTTTTCATGTTTCCGGGTGCGTCAACTGCTTTGGTCATTAGTGCCGTTAGTGTAGTGCATGTTTTTTTCGCGGGAGATGGCGGTGATATTTCCCCGCTGGATGGTGAGATTCGGTGGTTGATGCACTGAGCTACCGCTCCCGGTTAAAAAAGTGCATAAGTGTATTTCGAAATCAATGTAAATGTGTTCAGAGGAGAGTAACTAGTATACAAGGATGTGGTTGAAACTTTTTTTGTCAAATGTTATAAAGAATATAGAACTTTGTGGCAGATTGCTAGTTAGCTACAAACCTGTACATAACAAATGTGTATTAGTTGTATGACTGTTTTTTCAGGATGTTTATTCTTTTTTACGTGTATGTGTTTATTCGCTTATGTATTTAATGTATGTGCGGGATTGGAGATTATAGTATTCTGTTAAAAGTGATTCAAAGTTGAGTGATTTCGTGAACACCGAGTGGAGAATATCCATGATCCTGATCCCCGTTTTTTTATACATAATCAAGTGTCGTCCGACAGAGCTGGCATTTCACCAGGTGAATAACTTCACCTCCCCCTGAAACGACGGTTAAGGTTCTATGACGTATTATATGACGTATGAGGTTATATAATGAAGTACAGTACCACACTAGGGTGATAACGTACTTAATTACAACACTGATTATAATGGCATAATGTTTGACTTTACCTAAACAAAAGGGATAAAAAGTTTTCTCTCACTCACTACTACTGGCTTCTAGCGCAATCTATTAGGTATCAGTTCTGCCGCACCGCTACTGGCCTCTGGCGGAATATGTCAGGAACCAATTTGATCTTACCGACAGGCAAAAAATAACGAACGTGTTGCATCTACCAACATATTATTTAAAGTATTTATTTTCAGAAGTTTGTTTTGTATTAATCTTTACGAAACTTGCAAGAACACATGGAAACAGATAATCCTGAAGAAGAGCCAGCAAAAATTTCGTATCTATTCATACCCTACTTTTTGTGGTAGCGAAGTCGGTTAAATGTCGTTTAGTTCACTTTTATTTGTGTGGATTTATTCGCGAAATATTCATATTAAATACTGCACGTGCATTGGAAATTCTTGAAATCAATTCGTAGCTTTACAGCTTGTGGATTTATCAAAAATTTGCAATGTACTCTTCATATAATCTTCTAAAAATACCGGCCAGAGATGAAAAGCTAAGCTAGTATCTAATAATAATAATAATAATAATAATAATAATAATAATAATAATAAGAAGAAGAAGAAGAAGAAGAAGAAGAAGAAGAAGAAGAACAGCAGCAGCAACAACAACAACAACCACTCTTAAAGTATGAGAGCACTGCTGTATTATGTTTGAGGGCTCCCAATGCTAAAGGCACCTGAATAAGCTGCATTCGAAAGAGACGCGTTGTAACCTCTGCTCTCCTGCAACTGCTTATTCTCTTTCATATGGAAATTACCTAGAGTGTTGACATCCTACGGCCGTGAGCGTTGTGGCAAGGAACTTTTATTTTTCACTCTCATACCGCAGCGTGCAGTGTCACATACAGAGTACTTCAAGAAGTCCAGTGTCTTTACCTTACGTAATTGCTTTAAAACATTTTAACAAAACAATTTAACATGAACATATTTACTCATACTTTATTAATTTTGAGAAAAATAGATATAATTTTCTGAAAATTCTGGTGCTTAAATGTAGATAATACATGGTAAACATTGGTTTGAAATGCATTTAACTAATACAGAATATCGCAATTCTCGAAATGCTCGAATCCTTACTGCCCAATCTTAACTTGTTGACTCAACTACCTCAACGTAACGCCGAAAAATTACTGTAACCAGTTAAATATGAAATTAATCAATAAGAATGGAGACAGAGGTTTCAACATAAACAGTTTATTCTGGTTCACAGGCGTTATAATGAAAAATCTATTTCCAATTTCACAAGTAATTCACGAGTTGTTTCACTTGCCATTAAGATAGTACAAAATCCGTAGCTTGTATTCCATACCACCAGGAAATGTATCAGTTCTTTGCATTATCCGCAGTTCTTTGTATTATCCACAGTTCTTTGCATTGTCCACAGTTCTTTGCATCGTCCACAGTTCTTTGCATTGTCCACAGTTCTTTGCATTATCCACAATTTTTTGCATTATCCACAGTTCTTTGCATTATCCTCAGTTCTTTGCATTATCCACAGTTCTTTGCATTATCCACAGTTCTTTGCATTATCCGCAATTATTTGACGAGAATAACCAGGAATTCGGCACGATAGACGTAGCTGTCACAATAGCGGTCTCTTAGGCGCCCACAACTCGGTCACAAACTCTTCTGCTTTTTGTGGCGCCGCAGGGCTGCCCGTAATATACCGATGGCAACACTGCTCCAGACCCACTCTCGTAGCTCGATGTTCGATGGAGTAGGTAGTGCCTCTCTGCTCCATGTATTTCAATATAGCGCCGTGTCGCGCGCGCGCGCCAACTTCAAAGCCAGTTGTGCACACTATATTTACTGATCCAGTTAAATAATGTTTGATGTTCTTTTTGTGGTATCGTCAAATATTTTCAGAATGTTTTTTTAAATATATTTTTATTTATTGGTCAAACATAAGATTCTATTTGTGATGTCTTGAGATTGACACAATGTATAAAACACAACATTTATTCAACATTTTTTATTTGTGGTGAAACCAATTGGTCTACTGCATTTTATATAAATTAATCCATCTTTTGATTGGTGTGATAGAGTGGGTTATGGGGAAGAGGAATTATTATTGTATGACATCGCAGGGATGTGGTTTCTTAATTCTAGTAAAGTGTGAGAATGTTTTTGTTATTTGAATGGTGATTACATTTTGTGCTCAAAGGAGACGTAAAAATAAGTTGCGGATAAATTGTTTTATGAGTGATGTTCAGGAATTAAATGCCGAGGTGGCGGAGAATTTGTTTTTAACAAACCAGGGAACGTTTATGACATTGCGGAGAAATTTATTTTGAAATGTTTGAATGGGATTGATATCAGTACTGACGAAAATCATATTGAAGGGAAGTAAGTTAAAGTGGAGCGAATGATAGTTTTGTATAACAGAACGATGTTTTTATGTTAAGTGTTGATGATCTATTGAGTCAAGAATATAGTCGAAATGATTTTCCATAAGCCATAGTTTTAATGGAATTGACTTGATAAATCCAAGTTAGCGGACGGTGGGGCACTCTTTTAAAATACTTCAGTGGCTGTATGGAAAAGTGACAGGGAATAGAAGTGTTTGAGAGCGTGAGCAGAGAGGTCGTATGAGATCTTCGTAAGGGGCATAAAACAGCAGAAGTTTTAACTGAGTTTAGGTACATTCGCCATTTTGTGTACCAATCGTCAAGCCCTGAGAGCGCATATAGTAAGTCCGCTTAATTGATTGATTATTTCGTGATTCCGGACGCGTTAACCGCTATGGACATTTAAGTCGTATGTGTAGTGCATGTTTCATCACGGTCAGTGGCCACGATCTCCCACTAAACGGCGAGATCCGGCGCCGACCATCGCGTCGGCAAGCGGGTTATTCCAAACAAATATCTCCCACCAGCGGGCCATCGCTCCATCCGGGACAAGCGCCAAGCTCCCATATGGCCTCTCGACATGATTGGTTGTGTAGTGTATGTAAGTGTAAATGTGTTTAAGTAGGGTGTGTGCATAGGTCAAAGAAGTGGAAAGAAAGATGGCGCGTGACTTTTGACCCGATTGTTAGGGTATTGCTCCGGCCTTCGCGTGGTGTTGATCGGAGAAACCACGGAAAACTACCGAACAGAGCAGCCCGCCTCGAGAATTCTCCTCCAGACAGCGGCTGAATATGATCACGAATTATGTAGCTAGTGACGAAAATCCTGCCACCGTCGGGTCTCAAACCCTAGGACCTCAGAGGCACTGAGGTGGCCCCTGTTGATGCCCTGATTCACCTAAGCCGGTTTGTAAGACCGCAATTGCAGTAAGGATAACTTAGACGGATGTGGAAAGGGCAGCGTCGCCAGCGACTAGGTGTAATTCAGAACAGAGGGATAGAGGTGTGTCGTACTATACACTGATCAGATGTGGCCCTAATACACTCCCTTGGGTATTCCTGATCTGGTGGTAAATATAGGACGGTCTAGCTCTTTATTTGAACAGAAAAGGTTTGTGAATATAAATATTGTGGAATATTTAATTGATGTAATTCATAAAGGAGTTCTGGGTGCCAGATACAGTGACACGCACAAGTTTGATCAAGCAATATTTCAACAGAATGTGACATTTGTGAAAGGAAAATGTGATTTGTTCTGCGAGTCGAGACAAAGAATGATAATGTTGAGGGTTTTTGGTGAATCTAAATTGAAGTGCTGAAATTGCCTTGACGGTTGTAAGGAACTGAAGTGAATTAATATTTCTAGTAGCTTCGATAGGGTTGACAATAGAGATATTAGCGACTTGGGTGGCTCATGATATCAAATGTCACTGCAGTGCCGCTGATTCTGAGGTTCTAGGGATTGAATCCCGGAGTTGGCAAGATTTTCGATACTAGCTTGGGTGGCCAGCCGAAGCCAGCCGCTGTGTGTTGGAGAATTCTAGGGGCCAATTGCTCTGATCGGTAGTTTTCCGTGGTTTCTCTGATAAATATCAGGCGAATACCGGAGTAGTACTATAACAAGCGGGTCACGAACCGCGCGCGATCTTTCCTTCATCTTCCTTGTCCTAACCTCATCCTTTACTTACACACACTTACGTGCGCTACACTATCACAAATGTCGGGAGACTAGTCGAGAACGAAGAGCGTATCCCGGCTGTGGAGGAGCCCTGGTAGCAGGAGATACCTAGATGACGAAAATCCGCCAATGTGGAATTGTCAATAAAAACTATTTATTTTGACATTCACTTCCCGAGATTAACAGCTTTCTTTAAAAAAATAATATTACGACCTGAAATATCATTGGAGAATTGGTATGGTGTAAGAGTAAAAAAGTCTTGCGAAGAAACTCAAATTACCTCTATAAGAAAAAAGAAAATTACTGACTTAATAACACACTTCCGCAAAAATAATATTTAATAACTCTTCCATTGAAAGAGATTCTAAAATTTCTGCATGAATGAGAATGTGAACTACATCCAATTTTTATGCAGGAAAGCTCTTACTTTTCAAGTGTCAAAGTTAAATTAAACCCTCATATTGAAAAGACTATTTCAATTAGTTTCCCGAATGGTGTTTTATCGACGTATTAGAGGGAGACTATTCTCCAACTTTATATACGCGGAGTAACTTTCGGAAGTTCAATCACAAACTTCAAAAAATGTCCATCCATTCTACTTCTAGATGACACTTTCTTTTCGTGAAAACAGTAACAGACAATTTGTTTGCAACGGGAGAAGGACGTGGATTAAACATTACGATCCCTTTCAAAAACTCCACTTCAAATGATTATTCAATCTTATTTATGACAAAACACGAATGTGTAAATGAAATATACTCTTCCTGGAAACGTAATTGCAACATTACACAAATAAAATTTTCTACGCTGCATAAAAGAAAAATAATGGAAAAACATGATCTCCCTTTTCTTAAAAAGATATTTGATTAGAACAAAGAATTAGGATAATGAGGAATTTTTATGAGAATTGTAAGTAATACAAACTTACAAAATCTTTTCTCTATCTTCATCTTGACAGGGTGAGTCACGTAACTTTAGCCCCACCTGTAATTTTTGAACGATTGCAGTTATTGCTAAACAGTTTTTACGGAAGTGCGGGGCTGGGAAGTATTTAAATACTTATATTTGAAATACGTATTTTAAATACATTTTGTATTTGAATAACTGCATTTTTGAATTTTTTGGACATGTATTTTAGAGATTTAAAAAAGGAAATACCTAAAATTCTTCAAATATAGATAAAGATAACAAGGATAGTTTCATTTGTTTGATTCCGCTAGTGAATGAACCTAGTGAACGAACTCTCTTCTGCGAGTGGAACTACACCATGCGGTGTCTCTCGCACCCAAGCTTCCATCTTCCTCTATCTTGCCAATCATCATCTTCGATGTGACGATCTCTCATTGTCTGTCGCACACTGACATACCACGTGAGTCTTGGTCTACCTCTCTTTCTGTGCATTGGCACCTACCACCTCCAAGTTTTTAATGGCCATCTTTCCTCCGGCATTCTTCTAAGGTGACCATACCATTTTAACCTTCTCCCTTCCATTGTATCCATTATATTCGACATGACACCCATTTGCTGCTTTATATTTTCATTCCTGATTCTTTCCATTAACTTGACACTACAGCTGCGTCTCCAAAACTCCATTTCCATAGCCTTTAACTTTTTCTCATTACTTTTTGAGATCTCCCACAACTCAGCACCGTACAGTGATATACTTTCCGCAATTGCTTTATAAATTCTAATTTTCACTTTATTAGAAATATTTTTATTCCATATTATTGAATGCAATTGCCGAATAGCAGATTTTCCTTGCCGAATGCGATGTTTAATTTCCTCTTCACTGCCCCCTTGGTCTGTTAAAATTGTTCCTAAATACTTATACGTCTGACAACACTTAACCGAGCCATCCTCCATTACTAAATCTTTTCCTGTCCCTCCTACCACCATGTACTCTGTCTTCTTGAAATTGATTTTCAAGCCCCATTTTCTATATTCCTCATTTAATTTCCTTAACATATAATGTGCATCGTATTCATCCTCTGCGAATATCACTTGGTCATCTGCAAAATTTAGTGAATATAACATATCGTCATTTAATTTTATTCCCATCCTTTCACATTTTATCTTCCAGTTTTTAGAGCATCTCATCCCAGTCGAGTACAGGCGAGCCTAAACAAAGACAATACCCCTGTGATCGATGAGAGAGGATGGTTTGTGGATGACTCGTGCAGTCGCGGTTTAAATGATGTTTATAAGCGTATGTTTTTGGGTTATATGTGTATGTACTGCTTACTGTAAATAATGTAAATAATGTTCGTTGCTAAATTAAGTAAGGATGTAAGACAAAGTAGATTTAGATTAGTTTGTAAGTATCTAGTTTATAAGCTAGACCATACGTTAGCTATGTAACCAGAATTTAAGAATAAATATTACAAGAAATATTTTGAAGAGAGTTGGTGCAATACAACACCCCTGTCTTAGCCCTTTATTTATTTTGATTTCTTTTGATATGCTATTTCCTAATTTGACATAAGCGATATTGTCCGTATATAATTCTCTAATGGTCTTAATATACACGCTATTAATATGGTGGTTTTCCATGGCCATCCACAATTTGGAAAGGGGGACACTGTCGTATGCCTTTTGGAAGTCAATATAGACTAGATGTGTCTCAAGGTTATGCGCCAGCCGCTTATCTGTAACTTGTCGGATGGTAAATATATTATCTGTGCAGGATCTACCAGCACGAAAACCACTCTATTCTTCCATTTCATTTATTTCATTTTCCAATCTGTTTTTAATAATTTTACCATGTATTTTACCAAGGGAACTCAGGACAGTCATACCACGGTAATTAGAGCAGTCCTCTTTATCTCCTTTTTTAAATACATTGGAGATGTAACCCACTTTAAAGACTTCAGGTATCCCACGGCCCCTGAGACATGCATTAAATAATTCTGAAAGCTGTTCAAACAACACCGATGAAGCTGATTTTATTAGTTCTATATTTATCCCACCGGGTCCGGGAGCTTTACCGCTTTTGAAACTTTTCACCACTTTCTCAACTTCAGTTGCTGATATATCTTCTACAGGATTGTCAGATGTATCTTTCAGCTGATATAGAATGCAGTATTCTGCATGGTGTTCCTGCAGAAGTTCTTTGTAATACTTTGCCCAGTTGTCTAGGCTTATAAGCTGAACCTCATTGAAACAAAAATAAAAGCCCCTTCCAGTTGTTGAATTGGAATTCTCATCATTTTTAAATTATAAATCTAAATCATTAAAAATGCTAAACAATTATCGGACAACAAAAACGTCGTTTATTCCTTATAACTAGAGTACAAGCAATGCCCTTTTTGCCTATTTTATTTCTTTGAAAGTATTTTTAGGCAACTTACCCTATTATCAGTGTTTACCTAAGAAATGGCTTTTGCGATGGTTTTATAATCCCTATAAATGCCTATTTTAGAGATAATTGTCTAATCGAGCGCCAAGAGCGTCATTAAGTGCCCACATTGAGTTTTCCGCATTTTTAATATTTTTATTAACTATTATTTTGTTTTCTACAATCAGTTTTTGAGAAATCACTGATGAGTAATTTTGTACCAAACAAGGAACAACCACGTAAAATCTCCCAGGGCTTTGTCCGATCGAGAAGCTCTATGCCCTGCCTATTCTTGCCTGTAACGCGTCGTGCCGCTTAGAGACGTATGAGAATTTGACACAGCGCGGGTTACGTTATCTACTTCGCCGAAGCCCGTCAGGGCGCTCCAGAGAACAGGAAATTGCTCTCGTGTTTCCAATCTTCGAAATGATTCGTGAGCTATCTTTTCCTTACCAAGAACACAACTGTCTTGAAAAATAGTGCTCCCGGCAACTTTCGCTTTTAGAAGGTAGAATTACACAAGATAGGCGGAGATTTCTTCGATAATTTTGTATTGGTTTCGAAATTTGGTGCATGCCCGAATTTGTGTTCCTGTTAAGCATGCTTGCTACAATGCCAAAAGCGAAATTCGTTACAATAACTTTCTCTATACTATGTATATTACTGCCTATATACATATGTATACGAGAAAGTAAAAAGGAAGGAAAATACCTTCTCACTTAGTTAAACACAATTTCACTTCCCTTGACAATAACTCCACTTCTACCCCGTTTTACATGAGACCAACAACCATCGAGTTAGTGAACGCTTGCAAAAAGCGTTTTTTCCCGGAGTGGAAGGAGCGACTGGCCAACACGGCGATCAAGACGCGACTGAATGTTAATTTTTAAGTTAAAGTTGTAGGGAAAAAAAGACACAGAAAAAATTACTAACTTTTGTATTTTTTTGAAACAACGAAAATGTTACGTGCGCCATTCTTAACGTTATTCGAGGACAAAGTTTAATAAAAATGAGCCATTTTTTGAAAGAAAAAATTAAAAATGTTGAAGCTTCTTGTAAAGTACCCACAAAAATCAAAACATCCTCGTAAACTCGAGTCTCGGGTTTCTTCGGATCGATCATAGAATATCAATTTCGGAGAAAATAATCTTGAAGTATCCAAATTCAATACACCAGGGTTCAATAAACAATTTATTGACTGAAACAGGTACAGAGCTATAGTGCCGGATATCCAGGAGAATTGGTAGAGAGACGAAGCCGTGTTGCCGTAAATCCAGGAGATGTACCACTATACGCCGAGTCACCAAGTAGCCGAAAAGGAAAGTCCGTAGTCGTCGCGCAGTTGTCGTAGTCTATCACTCTTCACACCGTAACCACCACTTAATCACCAGATCGTCGCTCTATCACAGCCGCTCACTCGCTCACTCTCTGACTCCCTCAGCTCCGCGTCGGGGCCGTTTTATAGCTGCCCCGGACCGTAGGCCCGTCGACTGGCTGTGTAGTAGGGGCGGGGTCCAGTCTCGCCCCGCTCGCTCAGGCGTGGCGGCCGCACTCAGCCGAGCACCGCTGGCTCGCGCTTGTTGTTGACCGCTGCCGCCAGGGGCGGTAACGCCCTACTGACGTGCTCCTGTGGCGGCACATTTAATTATGTGCGGCCGGTCACGTAGTTCTGAACAGTTTAGGCGCTTGCTTTAACCCCAGACAGACGGACAAATAGACAGGCCGACGGATATACAGACGATCAGACAGTCTGGCAGAGGAACGAGCAGGTGATTTATTTTTCCGTTAATCGATTTTTCGGCATCAAGGACCCACAAAAAATGGAATATGACTACACAATGTGTTAAATAAAGTAAATTCAAAAGTTCCGACCTCTTTCGAACTGTTTCTCACTGACACTGCTCGCATGCCATGCCTCACAGTGGCCAGCGATGTCGGCTTGGGTTTTCAAACGAAATGCCACTGGTGTGGTCACGTGGTTGGTGACGGACCTGATGCTGCTCAGAACGAGCAAAAATCGGTGTGGTGCAACGAGCTAGAATATACCACATAGTGTAGCTGACCCAATGGTTTCAGCGCTCTTGGTAGGCGCTTGCAAAACTAGGGCCGCCATGTTTTTGCAGTCAGATCATGAGAGGTGCCTGAAGGTGGCGTGTAGAACTGTTGTAATGAATCGACGTGTTGTTTGTATCATATCTTATTTCTATATTATTGTCTTTTTCTTCATCAGAATTTAAATTATATTAGTGGTTAGAATAATGATATTCACAATGCTTTCAGTATGTTCGGCATTTAACTGTAAAAATAGAAGTCATCAAATCCAAAAATATATCATTTTTCAAGTGTGCCGCCTTACTTGTGATCTATTTGCTTCTTATCGCAATAACACATTTAGGCGTTATTCTAACTACAATAACATTTAAACAGTTTTCATTCTGATGTCAAAAACCGATGCAGGAAGCAACGTGTTTTTAAAGTTTCTCACTTTTTTCTCCTTACGTATTGTGATTTCGTTTTAAATGATTGGTTTTTGGTCGTGAAACATCGAGTAAGAGGATTTATATTGCCAGCGGGCCTCGCCCACCCCGCCTTTACCAGCGCCAAACGTAACCCTAAAATACTCTTAACCAACAATGTAGGCTTTCACTGCCGGTTTCTACATTATTTGACATTTCCGGGTTTGTAGGCCGTGGTCTAATGGAGACTTGTCCAAACGTTTCGCCTGCAACTGTGGCAGGCATCCTCAGTGGCGTTGCTGGCGGGGGCGAAGTGTTCTACCTGGCAGCACCGCGTTGACTGACGTTCCCGCGGCCCAGCAATGCCACTGAGGATGCCTGCCACAGTTGCGGGCGAAACGTATGGACAAGTCTCCGTTAGACCAGGGCCTACAAACCCGGAAATGTCAAATAAACTAGAAAACTCTGTTTCTCCAGAGAGCGCTGCTTTGACTGCAAAAAACATAGCATCAAATTGCTGCAAAGATGGATGTACTTCAGCCACTCTATGTTGTATATTATAGATCGGCGGTGCGGCGAATCAGCAGTCAAAAGTGTCATTGCATCATGGCGGCCTCGTAGCAGAGGGGTCTTACTTCCCCTTTCGCCAGGCCGCGTCGCGCATGTATCCCTAATTTAAATATACTGTGAATTGGCAGCGATCAACTGGGACGCCATTATGCAATCGGGAGCTTCATTGCAACTTAATTATTTTATATTGAAGCTTCCGATTGGATAAACGCGTCCTAGCTGATCAAAAATGAATTCGGCCAACATTTAAATCGGAGAATAGCTCAAATCAAATTTTTCATTGAATGTTGGAATCGGATGCGCGTGCACAGTAATGTCACGTACTCCGTCACCGAAATGCCCAATAGGTTCCCTGCATATTTGTAATCAATTTGCCAAAGATATGTGTGGTTGCAGTAGTTAGTGAAAATTAAGAATATTATTAGTATGACGTAAATTAAAGTTAATAATCTCTCGTCCCTATTTGGTATACTAATCAATCTTCCTCAAACCAATTAATAAATTATAAATAACTGCTAATGAAGTGTAAATTTTAATTTATATATTCGTTGAATAAGGTAATGTGAAAAAAAAAATTTTTATTGAAAGCTTACAAATTTGAATTTTATGATAATTGTTTTAAAAAAACATGGGGTCTTCGAATTTCAATTGATTTCCCATGAAATTTGTTTTAGATACACCTTCATGTGACTCACTTTTTCTATTTTCTGCTCAAACTTGAATTCAGGATATTTCGTTATTATTACACAGGCCCACAAAACAAAGTTGTCAGACCCAAAGACAACACACGTTTCTCCACGTATATCGACGCGCTGAATTCAAATCTGATACCAGAATTGCGTCATCATCCTCCAGTTTTTTTGAAATCGCAAAAAACTAATGTGAAATTGCGAATTGTAAATTTTGCTTTGTTCTTTCTCGATTTAAAAAACCGGAAGGTGGTGGTGCAATTCTTGCTTCGGACTCGGATTCAGAGCGTCGACATACGTAGAAAGACATGTGCTAAGTCTTTGGGCCTGACAACTTTAATTTATAATATTTTTTATAATAAATTTAACTTAATATTTTTTGATTTATCAAATTATTATTATTATTATTATTATTATTATTATTATTATTATTATTATTATATAAATTAAATATAATGAATCTTTGAGGACTTTCCAAACGGTTCTATTCTCCGCGGTGCGGATGAAGCTCGCAGGGGAGCAAATCGGGCAGCGCCCTGCCGGGGAAGCCCCAAGTCACGTGCGCCGCACGCGCGCGCTCTGTGGGCGACGCATGTCGATTGGCGGGGCACCGCCGCCGGCCGCAGCCTTAATTAATTGCACGCCGTAATCGCTCATCAGCGGAAGTTAGAGTGCGCCGCGGCCGCTGAAGCAAGCGAACCTGGCGGCGGCGCCCGCTTACAGGCGCCAACCTACGCCGGGGATTAGCCCCCCCCCTCCCCTCCCCCGGAAGCTAAGCTACTTCCTAGCTGCCGCTCGTCGAGTGAGCGAATGAAGAACAGAATGATTTCCGGGAGGGGTGAGTCTAACAGACATCAGGCTCTAAAATCTCTTTTATGGTGTTCTAGTTTTATGGTGTTCTAGTTTTATGGTGTATCTAGTTTATTGCTGTGTGTTTTACGGACCTGAAACAAAACATGCAATGGTATTGTTTCCTGAAACAGAACGCGTAATGGTATACCTTTGCGGGCCTTTCTGATTCTTTATGCCCTCGGGCTTTTTGAATACTTTATGAACTGCTCTAATACCAATACAACATTTTTATGAATTCGATAGATTGATTTTTTCGTGTTTCTGGGCACGTCAACTGCTTTGGTCATTGGTTCCCTTATTGTAGTGCATGTTTGTTGTTTTTTCTCGGGAGATGACGGTGATCTTCGCCCACTGGATGGCGAGCGCCGACCTACCGTCGGCTAGTGGGGTTTCCCCCTAACCAGGACTCTCCCATCAGCGGGGCACCCAGCCGGGACAAGCTCTAAGCTTCCAACTAGTCTCCCGGAATATGTGGTAGTGTAGTGCATGTTAATATAAGTGTGTGTGTAAGGGGAGAGGATAGGACAAGGAAGACGAAGGACAGATCGTCCGCGGTCCGTGGCCCGTTTGGTAGTGTAATGCTCAAATATGTAAAATAATTGTTTTAAACCTTATTTTTCTTAATGGATATGAAAATTACAATTTTGGATTGTTCCTGTGAATTTATAATTGCCACCAGTCACTCATATTTCACTGTTACGCGTTACCTGATTTTAGACATGCTTGTTGAGTAGCAGTACTATTCATAGTAATAAGATGTATAAGGCACATTGACTAACATCCTCACAATATTTTTTTATGTAATGAAATATTCTAAATAACTTTTGGCAATAGAGGCAAGTAACCTAAAAGTACCATTTCATCAGCGCAATTCACACTGTTATATAACTCTCAAATACACCATAAACATTTTCATATTTTTCTCGAGATTTCACTGGAAAACACTGACGTTGCTTTGTCAGCATTTGCAAGATTTTCCCGAAAAATTCACAATATCATTTCATTTGTACGAAAATATCAGTCCAACAACGATTACGTAATAGTAATTACGAGGACGATTCGTAGATACGCGCTCTGTTTTGTTTATCTGACGTCATATTAACAACTGACGGTTACAATGCGTCTTTTCACTCAGACCCAAGAAAACTCATAAAATATTTCGAATTCGCGTTTGATTCAGCAACGAACAAGTAAACCATGACGTTTTGTATGCACCACGGGCGTTACTAGACTTTTTTGCCCCTCAGGCGAATTCCGACCCCTCGGGCCAGAGTCCCTCGGGCAAAACCATCTACTTAACGTCCTAGATACATAAATAACTTTTTTCTTTCTTCGTGAGGCTGCCGATTTCGAGTATCCACCATGTTCCTCATGGGACACATATTAACCTTTTACAGTAGACACCCTTGTGGCGTCCTGGGTCTGTGGTCAGCAGACACACAAGGCCGTGCGCGTCCACTCACATACATGAAAGGTAAGGGACCAACAACCATGACCAGGGCGGGACTCGAACCCGCGACTCTTCACACCGAGGCACGGAGTCAGCACACACTAGCTACCTCGGTCATTCAGCTCGGCTCTTCAAAGGGCACTTTAAAGGCGAAAAAAACTATCATAGGCACGCAGCTTAAGACAAGAAAGTACATCTGGGCTCCATTTTTCATTTAACTTTTTTATTTTTATAATTGATATAATTCACTAGTAAATAAACAAAGCATGCTATAAAGAGAATGATATTTTAAGTTTATTGATTCAATTAATTAATACATTTGAATTGATGTTGATTGTTTTTCAGTGTTGCCACATGACTAGGAAATCCTCTTCCACATATGTTAAACAGTTTCCTAGATTAAAAGTTTAAAAAAATTGAAGGTATTTTCGGAAATAAACTGTTTTATTACGTAAGACTAAAGGACTCTCAAAATGTTACAAGGGGGACACAATCCGCCTGTCTTCCCCCGTTCCGCTTGGCTGTATAAGCTAGAATTTTTGTAGCTGTATAAATATTTGTGTACATTTCTGAAATAGGCAATACGTTGAATTGCAAATAACATGTGGATAAAATATTATTACTTGGAATGGTTTTGTTAAAAACATTGCTATAAAATTTTAAAAGGGATACTGATATGAATGTAAATTCTAAATCAATTTGCTATTTTCTTACTTGAAATCATTTTATCCGAAGAAAATTATCTTTCTCTTTCAACACTTCAGATTGGTGCATCTTTTAATGTTGGGAAGGAACATTGGTTCAGTTATCACTTATTTTGATGCCTTATTTGGGCTTTTGATTATTTTTTATATTTTTTGGCAATATGATAACTGTAAGCGTTGGTGCTGGGGAGATGAAAACCGTGTTGGGGGGTTGCTGCTTACGAATAACATCGTTTCTGAAGTTGTTACTCAAGATGAGGAGAGATTGTCGTTCTCATCTCTAGGAAAATCTAGGCCCTAGTCCTTCGACGTATGGAGAGACAGAGTATAAACAAATGTCTGAAGTGTAAAATTTGTGTTAAAAATGATGGTCATACGTTTGAGAAAAATATTGTGAATAATGCTAATTACAGTTCAAGGACTTTCAGTATTTTGACTACTAGTTACAGTTCATTGACTTTCATACTTGGACTATTCTCTCATTACTAAGTATCTCAAATAACATACAATGTAGGCTTTCACAGCCGGTTTCTACAATATTTGTCGTTTTCGGGTTTGTTTCCGGATTTGTATGGACAAGTCTCCGTTACACCACGGCCTACAAACCCGGAAATGTTAAATATTGTATCTCAAATAAATTTGCAACGCACTTGGCTGGCGATGATAAATCAAACACATTGCTTAATTTCTTCTCACTTTCGAATGTTTGATGGGGATCGAGTTGAATACGACTACATAATTAAGACGTTATGTACATCGATTTGAACCACAGTGAAAGCACGTACCTTAGGAATCTAATTTTGTATACAATGGTCCGTTGTATTAAGCTCTAGTGCACATTAAAAACTCTGTCGAAAATTGTACATTTAATTAAAAAGTTGCTTTTCAATTTCAGGTATGAACAAAGTTACATAATATTCTAAGCATTTTAATGTACCTAATGTGGTCCTTGCCTGAGAAAGGACAAACAAGCGACTAAAATTTTATGTTAAAACACTTTTAAAAATAAGTGCATCAATCGGAGATAAAATATGACAGTTATAAGTGAAAGAAAATTATTAATCAAGAAGAGTAGGCCAAAATATTTAAATAATGATTCTTCCCATGTCTTAACCAGGATTCACAATCATTGGACAGAATGGTTTCAAGAGCAGCTGTTTGCAACTATCCATGTTAATAATTTTTTTAATAAGCACTTCATCCAGTCTGGTTGACAATGCTACTGGTGACTTAGTCTTCTCTAGACAGGGAATTTTTAGGTTTTACAATATACGTTTTAGGTGCTTAAAACAGGTTCTTTCAGCATCTCAGTTAGTTTTTTAAATGGTAGGAGAGCACAAATAAAACAGGAAACTTGCAGAAATAACACACATTTTTACAATTTATCATATGCATTTATCAAAGATAAAAACATAATCAATATTATATAGAATCAATATTGTATATTTTTGCGCTAAAACTATTTATGAACATGTTGAATTGTTTGTCCTCTAGTTAGAATTATTCGTACTGTTTTGCCTCACAATAAATTACCAATACTTTCTCCAAGTTTTCAAGAGAAAGTGAATGTATCCTATCTGTCAAGATCACTTTTCTTTCCCTGAAATTCAATAGCTTTATCTTAGGAACGGAGGCAGGCTTTTCCACGAAGTCAGGAAGTAGTGGCATGGGTATTTTTATCGCAAGATCCTTGTCCTATTACAGATTAAACTTCGGATTAATATCATCCTTGTCTATTGTACCGACACAGAAAAAAAAAGTTAAAAGTAGCCATTGACAAAAGAAATTTGGCAAATTAGCTTCATTTTAGGTTTTTAAAAGTAAAACAAGCACAATTGGCATTAATATTGAAATAGGCTCTTTTGGGCGCTATAAAATTGACGGGTTTTAGTTCAAAATCATCCTCACTCTCTCCGTCTCTCTCTCTCTCTCTCTCTCTCTCTCTCTCTCTATATATATATATATATATATATATATATATATATATATATATATATATATATATATATATATGCACATATACATAAATAACGTCATTTAGTACAAGGTACCCACGAAAAAATAGGTTTTTACCTAAATATGCGCGGTTTAGTCATGTCATTCATTTGGGATTTGTTCTTGATGTTTCAGAAAGCAGCTATGCAACCGCCGGAAGCAACAGCTGCCCCGGCGGTGGAGGAAACAACCGTTCACGAAGACCTCTGGGCGATCGTTGTGCCCAACTCCTCCATCATCAGAAATTCCACCTCGCCAGCAACAGAGGTGTGTACATTGTTGAATCGCAATCGTTTTCCAAGCTTGGCAATAACTAACTCGCGTTCAATACAACGAAGAAAAAAATATTAAGTAAAAGACAAAACAAATAATTTCAAGTTGAATGAGAACCAATGAATTAGTTAATTGGACGCAGTCGTTATTACGATAATCTGAGATTCACACTTGCAATAACGCTCAATCATCTCCATCTCTTATAAGAATAATTAGTAGGTCTGGACGCAATTATACATAATTTATTATCGATTCCTTCTGGCACATTTTTATTGAAAAAGTAAATAGAGTATGAATATCTTCCGCTGACTGTTGTACTGAGATCAACAATAAATAATAATATAGAGCAAAATCACTGTAATCTACGTTGAGTTCCTAATTAAGTTTGTAGTGCATGCTATTATGATGTATATAGTAATAGGTCATAAATAAAACAACAGCAAACGAATAAAAGTAAAGTAGCAAAATGGAACAACGTAGTTGCTTTTCCTAGGACACTCGTCATAAATTTAACTTCAGAATCAGTCGTACAAAGAGATCATAAGAATCGTGAAACACGGCAGACACTTTCTCCGCCTGACGGTGAGGGCAAGCCAACAAAATTCAGCTTTCTAATACAAAACTGTGATGAAAAAAAACAACTTTTGTATCAACTTTCCGGAAGCAAAAAAAAGTTTTTATTTGTTTATTTTGATTGATGTATTTCTTTTGACTGATTTCATTTGAATGATTTCTTTTTAAATTTATATATTTTTAAATTTATTTATGTATTTTTAAATTTATTTATGTATTTTTAAATTTATTCATTTATTTTAGTCTTGGCATTGAGTGGTGACACTTTACCCCAGTTTCCTGTGAAACGTCAATGGGAGTCCGGGGATATGGTATGAAATCATGTCCCTAGTGTTCGTGGTGGTTGCTAACGAGCCGAGTTCTGTGTTGCAGTTTTCTCTCCTAATTACATCAGGAGTCGATTCTTTGATGTTGCGCTTAGCTTGCTGATATTAATTTTATCAGGAATAAACAAGTGAGAGTCAAAAGTTCTTTAATGGAGGGTATTCACGACACCGCCTGGTGTCGGGTGGACCGGGTTTTCTTGTCTAAAAAATCTCCTGTCTGCGACTGAGTTTGAACCAATGCATCAAAGCCAATGAAGCCGACATGCTATAATGCAATAATGTTTCAATTATGTATCCCTTTAACACAAGACAACTTCCTACAACGTGTCGACAGTAGCAACTTCCATTGATAACATCAATATGACAAGATTGACAAGGCTTGAAAAGACAATTCCTTGACATGAATATGTTTAAAATGACGAATACAATTTACCAAACTTTGCACAAATGGTATTGATAACAATCGCTGCCATTTACTCAAGTCATGTTTTTGGAGATAGCAACATATTAATAACTAGCAAAATACACGGCGTCGTCCGGGCTTTGTTCATATTCAATCTTTGCGAATGAGGGAAAAGATCAATATCTATATAACCCACGGCGTTTAAGATTCTTATTTTTAATGTAATTGGTCCAAATTTTAATAAAACACTATCATCGTCTTTCATTTCATTTTACAATATATTGCTATTATATGAATTGTTTTAATCACATGCACCGCTACTGATCTCTAGCGAATAAATTGGGTACCAGTTTCGCTGCAGCACTACTGAGCTCCGGCGGAATATATTAGGCACCACGTGCTCGAAGCGAGAGGCAAATAATGGTCGCGGTGCATCTGTAAACATATGATTTAAATTATTTATTTTCCGCATTTGGGTTGTGTTAGTCTTTTCCAAACTTTGCAAGGACACTACGACCATCCTGAAGAAGAGCCTGTAAAACTTTCATATAAATTCATACGCTACTCTTTGTGCTATCGATGACGGTTACACGTTGTTGAAATCACTTTTATTAGTATAGATACCTACAGTAGTCAATATATCACGGATAACGATGTGTCGACAACAATAACTACGATTTACGAGCCAACATTCTAGAGCAAACAATGCTTTGTTAACAATCACTACCCTTGACTCCAGTCAACGTTCTCAGACGCCAACAACTCCACGTTTCCATTAAGTCCAGTTGCAGGACCTTGGGCTTGTGCGTGATCGCGTGCGCGTGCACGTGTGCGTAGGGTCCGGATGCGAGCGTGCGCGAGCTGTACGTGCGCGTGGGGCCCGTGCTGCTGGTGGCGTGCGCGGCGGCGCTGCTGGTAAACGCGCACGTGCTGGCGGCCGTGTGTTGGATCCGGCGCCCGCTGTCACGCACGCTGCGCCTCAGCATCAGCCTGGCCGCCGCCGACGCGCTCAGCAGCTTCTGCTTCGGCCTCGGCCTGCTCTTCAACAGGTGAGCACACAAGGCCGCTCTCCAGACGTATTGTGGAATGCTCTACAACAGGTGAGCACACAAGGCCAGCCTTCAGACGTTACTTGGAATGCTCTTCAAGAGGTGAGCACAGGTGAAGGCTGGCCTTCAGACGTATTGTGGAATGCTCTTCAACAGGTGAGCACACAAGGCCGGCCTTCAGACGTCTCGTGGAATGCTCTTCAACAGGTGAGCACACAAGGCCGCCCTTCAGACGTATTGTGGAATGGTCTTCAACAGGTGAGCACACAAGGCCGGCCTTCAGACGTCTCGTGGAATGCTCTTCAACAGGTGAGCACACAAGGCCGGCCTTCAGACGTATTGTGGAATGGTCTTCAACAGGTGAGCACACAAGGCCGGCCTTCAGACGTCTCGTGGAATGCTCTTCAACAGGTGAGCACACAAGGCCGGCTTTCAGACGTCTCGTGGAATGCTCTTCAACAGGTGAGCACCCAAGGCCGGCCTACAGACGTCTCGTGAAATGTTCTTCAACAGGTGAGCACACAAGATGTCCCTTAAGATGCTCTTCAACAGGTGAGTTCGACTAAGCCAAACCTCCAGAAGTCTCTTGGGGTGCTCAACCAAGCCATATCTTCAGAAGTCTCTTGGGGTTCTCTTCAACAGGGCAGTTTAACCAAGCCATACCTTGAGATATTGCTTGGGATGCTCATCAATAGGTGAGCTTAACCAAGTCATACCTTTAGTATTTTGGGATGTTCTTCAACAGGTGAGTTCAACCAAGACATACCTTCAAAATTCTCTTGGGATGCTCTTCAACAGGTAAGCGGACACAAGATCGATCTTCAGAAGTGTCTTTGGATGACCCTCAACAGGTAAGCGTAGCAAATCCTCGCCTTAAGCGCCTCTGGAGCGTCCTCGGCGACCTCAGCGTGCTCTTCAACAGGTGAGATGAGCCAAGTTTTGCATTCAGCAGCCTCTAGTGCATCCCCGGCGGCCTTGGTCTGCTCTTCAACAGGTGAACACAGCCCAAACACGCCTTGAGAAGCCTCTGATGCGGCCTCGGTCTGCTCTTCAACAAGTGAGCACAGCCTAGACGCGCCTTGAACAGCCTCGAGTACGGCCGCAGTCTGCTCTTCAACAGACGAGGAGACCCAAGAACGGGCTTGAGAATCTCTTAGGATGCTCTTCAACAGGTGAGCAGACTCAAGATCGGTCTTTATAAATATCTTAAGACGTTCTTTAACAGGTGAGCAGACAAAAGATAGGACTTTAAAAATCTCTTAGGCTCCTTTTCAATAGGTGAATAGGTGAACAAACCCGATTTCTGCAGATTTTGGTGGAACTCTACAAACAGGTAAGTATGTCCAAATCCCATCTTCAGCAATATCGGGATACTCGTCGACAGGTGAGCATTTTCGTGCCCTACCTTCAGCAGTCTCTTAAGTTGCCCTTCAACAGGTTAATAGGGATATGTTCAACTTTCAGCACCACCTGTAGCAGCTTTTCAATAAGTGAGTACATCCGTGACCCACCTTCAAGCAGTATTTTGGGATACATTTCAACAGGTGTGCACAATCATGCCCTGCTTTCCTGCAACCTCTTAGGATCCTCGTCAACAACTGGTCACATCCTATCTCCACCTTTAACAGTTTGATAGATTAACTTCAATCGGTGAACATAGACGTGTTCCTTCTTCAGCAGGTTCTGAGGCTGACCTTGAACTGGCCAGCGAAGAAAAGCCACCCCTCAAGAGCTCTCTTAGCAGGGGAAATATTGGCACCGAAAAGTCATCTAATATTCAAACTAATGGTACTACAGAATGACACAGATTTTCTCGTACTAGTTAGCTATCTAATTTCTTTGGTCTGGGTTAGCTATACATTTTTGCCCATCCTCTTGCTTGCTGTCATCTATAGCTGCCCAATGTTCATTTTAAAAAAAAATCTATTTTTCTATTTCGTAGAGGTAGAACGGAAATATAATTTAAGAATAATATAGAAGAGTAAAAGCTCATCCTATAAGGGAATTTTCGTTGAAAAATTTGGAGCCGTTCTTAAGAAAATATCGTTTAAGCTCTAGTGTAAATGTGAAATATGGGGCCCTTTTCACAGAAAATTCTTTTTCACAAATATTGCATGAAAACAACTAAAACTTTTAAAAAATGTAAATGATCTTAATGAATGAACTAAATACGGAGAAAAAAATTACTTGAAGGAAAAATCTCTGTCTTCAATTTTCAAGTTGTAGGAAGACGCCAAAAAAATTCAAACTTTTGAAATTCTCGAAAATTTAGAGTTAACAAAGAAAAATGGAGACAGAAACTTCAAAAAATTTAAAGAAAAAATTTCGAGCCATTTTTGAGAAAATTTTGAAATTGTCCGTGGGGCTTCAAGTAAAGTACCCCCAAGTTTTAAAGAATGTTTTTCAAAATTGCAAAGTTGCTAGTCGAGTGAGATCGAAAGATGAAAATCCATTTTGGAAACAAAATTACGTATGGTTTAGGCATTAGTGGTCTCTTCACAGACGGACGGACATGCGGACGGTCGTTGGGATGGACGATTTGAGAAAAAAAAACCCAACAGGTTTTCGGTCCCAAGGACCACCAATTTCTCAAATCTGCCTATATAACGTGTTAGAGGGGATTAATTTACTAAATTTCAGAACAAGATTTATCTACATTTTCTGTATCAGTCCCCACAATACGAGTTTTGTGTCGAGAAATCGCCGTTTTTGGATGCAGCTTCGCGTAACTTCTCTATACTACGTATATTGCACCGTATATACGTATCTATACGAGAATGTAATGCCCTACACGTATTAATTTCGTATACTAGGTATGTTACTATGTATATACCTATGAGTACGAGAAAGTAAAAATTATTTAAATGAAAATATTTTCAATTATTTAAACAATTCCTTAATTTACACAATCTCTTATAATTAGAGCTTTTAGTTAATCTGGAGAATTTTTTTTGAAGTGGGGTCCTTACAAAATTCAATGATATGAAAATAAACCCGGCTCTGTTTGAGTAATACAAGAAGAAGTTCTACTTCTGCTAAATACTATATTCAAAGCCTTTCACTTCCTGGATGAGAATCGTAGTGGTCATAAGCTCCAAAGAGGAGTTTCAATGCTTTCCTTTGATCAATTCCAGGCGGATGTCAACTGCGCAAGTGTACCCAACCATCTACCAACACCACGCGATCCTTCTTTCCTCATTCACTTAGGGCCGATTGATTGATTGTTAGTGATTTCGAGGGCGACAACTACTGATGTTATTAGTCTCGTAAGTATCGTGCACGATTTTTTCATCGGGAGGTGGCAGTGATCTCCCGCTGGATGGCGAGATCCGGGGTCGACCTACAGTCGGCTAACAAGGTTTTCGTCAACCAGGACTCTCCCACCGGCGGGGCACCGCCCCAGCCGGGACAAGTTCTAAGCTCGCGGCCGATCTCCCGGCATGTGTGGTAGTGTAGTGCATGGTAGTGCAAGTGTGTGTGTAAGGGGTAAGGATAGGTCACGGAAGAGGAAGGAAAGATCGCGCACGAAAGCGACCCATTTGCTGTAGCATTCAACTGGAGTTTATCGAAGAAACCTCAGAAGAATAACAATCAGAGCAACCAGCGGATAGATTTCTTCTCCAGGTAGCGGCTGGATTCGACCTCGCTGTATAGGAGAAGCAGGGGTAAAGAGGGTCATTTTTCGTTTTTTTCAATATAAATGGGAGTCACTAATGTGTAGCAAAATGAACACATTAGTACTGCAAAAAGTGTTATTTTATTTACAATAATTATAGGCGCCTAATATCATGTGACATAGGGTCAATTCCAAGATCGTAACTCCATAAAACATTTGCATGCTTTTTTATGTGTCAGCAGTTTCGTTATTCAATACCATTGGATTCCGCGATCATCAATATTTTTTTGCATCCCATACGAGATGGATGCACATTCAAAGGTTTGCACCTCTTCTGTAACCAACAAAATGGTATTCCGTGGAATCGGGCAGTTCTGCGGACCTTGCACGTTCAATTGCTTGAATTGCTGCAGGAGACTGTGATCATTCTTCTTCATTGGTCATTCGTTTGCGATTTGTGGCCATTTTCTAGCAAGCAAACTCGTTCAGATCAATAAATTATTATATTTGAGACCATGGCAGTCACGCTGTAGGTAAGGAGAATTACTGACCACCATTACCCCACAAGTATATTTTGGCTATAGCTGATCATAAAAATTTATATATTTTTTTAATTATTCAAAATTCATATAAAATTATTTGCTGAAGTTTTTTTTCCCCAAATTTTAATTCTTCCTGAAATTCCCAAGTTCACATGAGTAAGACCTTCGTTTTCTAAAAGCCCTTTCTAACAACAACTCACTTTGCTTGTACGAACCGATAATTGTCGATGTAAACCTCTTTGGCTGCGGCGATCAACTGGCTATAGTTATCATGACTGATGGAAGGTAGAAGCACATGTTTCTGCCTTTCAATATGGATTGTTTACAATCATTATCGATAATTTACTGCTGGGTCCCATTACCCCTGCTTCCTCTCACTGCTAATATGGAAAACGCGCCACCAGTGTAGGGTAGTGTCAGTGTGTCATGGCACCACCAACAAAAAGGAGGGAAAATAATTTTTTCACCACACATTTATGTATAAAATATCGTTTCTTCAAAATATTTTTCTTTATAGTAATTCATTGAACGAGCACGTTCCTAGTCGATGCTCTATCAGTATTCTCTTCACTCACACTGGGCGTAATGCTATCTGTCGGCTTGTTCCTGAACCTCTGAGCTACCTACGGATTGGCGCGATATCTGCCCATTTAACTCTGCGTAAAGAACGCTAAATTGGTTTCTATGCGGCTCTTATGTATCACACGGTGGCAAGGAAAAGTTGCACAGTAGTTCACGTTCTGCTCCACAGAGTGCGCCAATAGCACTATCTTCATCGAGCAGACTATCTCTCGCTCTCGATGGCCCCGATGCCCTGGTGTTTCGCACATGGAGAGGCGGCGTACGCCGTGGGCGTAAGACGAACCCGGGAAGTTGTGACTTCTTGAGATTAACTGTGGGCGCTCATGCTTTCAGGCTCAGAAGTATTCTTTGCTCTTATTTTTTTAGTTTGTTTTTAGGTTAATCTTCATTATAAATTAATAAACATGGTCACTGAAAAATTAAATTTTGTTGCCCATGAATTTTATTTTAGACATTACTAAACCACTTTTAAAACAACGCATCGATGTTTAAAAACATAGGTGGTTCTTGATCGATGCTTTATTAACGATGTTTTCATTTTAAACATCGATAATTGGTAACATCGATGTTTTCTATCGACGTCGCATTACTAACTGGCATCACCAATAGAATTCCGAAACGGCCGCCACTGCGTGCCACCGACGAACTTCAACATTAGGATTTCCTGGCCGGTGCTGCGAAGTCGACGGTATCATCACTGAACTACCATTGATTCAAGACAATCTCCAACAAGAGCCGGGGATACGACGGTGGCTCAGGGCATCAACTGATATCACTGCAATGCCTCTAACTGTTGCGGCGATATACGAGGATTCGTATCGCGCGCCAATTCGGCAGCGCGGGACGGAGGCTACTGAAGGCAGCAGGGCCACAAACCGGCGCGAAGACCGGCCAATGGGACGTGAGCGGCCGGCGAGCGGATCAGCAGCCCCGAGGCGAGATTACGGCGCGGCGTGCTTCTTAACGGGCCACGCCGGCCAGAGGAACAGACAGTCTTGTAGTGCGATCCAGAAGTGACTTAGTGTATAGTGTATCTAGTGCGAACTCGGCTAAGTTAACTTGTTTTCTCTCTCCTGGTATTTTGGACGACCGCGCACGTATTTTGGACTTCTGGATTTTGGACACCGCGGCAATTGACAACGGACTACTCTACTGGATTTCTGTAAACGGGATCACTATTGTAAAAGGCTTGATCAATAAATTGTTATTGTTGACTTGTGTCTTTTCACGTACATAACACTAACCACTAGCTTATCACCAAGTTCGAATTCAGCCGCTATCTGGGGAAGAGTTCTGGCGGCTGACTGCGCTGATCGGTAGTTTTCCATGTTTTTTTTTATCATGACCATGCGAAATCCGGAACATTGACATAATAAACGGGCCACGGACTGCGAGCGATTTCTCCTTCCTCTTCCGTGTCCTATCCTGATCCCTAACTTACACACACACACACACACTAACGTGCACCACAATACCACACATGCTGAGAGACTGATAAGGACCATAGAGGTTGTTCCGGTTGAGGCTGTGCCCCGCTGGTGGGAGATACCTGGTTGAGGAAAACTCCGCTAGCCGACGGTAGGTCGGCGCTGGCTCTTGCCATTCTGCGGGGGAAGATATCAGCCACTTACTGAGGGAAAACATGCACTACACTTACGGACTAACTACTTAGCAGTTGACGTGCTAGGAATCCTAATCAATCAATCAATGATCCGATAAACAGTGACCAGCAGTACCCCGTCGAGACCCTTAAGAGTGTCTCGAAGGGGAATAAACTAATAGAATTTAGGTGTTAATAATTTCTCAGTGGAAGTTTATCAGCTTGTTTTGTGTATCTCATAGAGTCGATACACGCATTGGCTAATACATCACAATTTGATAAAGTTTGATAATCAGCTGTGAAACCTGCAGCACTCTAAGGCTTTTTTTTTAAATTTCTTTCTGCATGTTCGACAAAAATGTCTTTCAGGGTTTTTCACATCACAAATTGACATGACTGTTGATTTGGATCTCACATGGAATCTGACGAAAGTATTATTGACAATGTTATGTTAAAAATATAAATTCTATTGTGATAAAAATTATAATTAGATATTGATTTTTTTGAATGAGGGAGTTAATTTAATAAATATAATGTAGTTTAAGGGGGATGGAATTTATCTTTCGGGAATCTTGAAAGTATTCGTCGGGGAAATTGATATGATACTCTGACTGATCATTCAAAAAGTACAGCAAATTATTGGGGGATTTAAACTTTCTTTAAATCCCTTCGGGGATGGGGAAAATGGATTGTTGCGATGACAATGTTTAATGTTTTGCATTTGCTTCATATTTTTGTATATCATTAATAGTTCTGGTTGCAGTTTTAAAATTCAGGTATTCCAAAGTTGTTTGATTATTCATAGAATGTATTATTCATATTTATTTTCAAATGCATTAAAAATTTCGCCCGAAGCAACCTTTACTTTAGCCTCGATTTGCAACAGCTGCAGATTGTGCAGCGGGATACACAGCATCCGTCTCTAATTTTAATACAGAGTATTTAAAATTTCCGCCGCTATCATTAGGGAGTTATACTTTACTTTCTCAACCAAACTTCGTAGAAGAAGGTGCCGGAAAACGGCGAATAAGTCCCTGCGAGTTTGAAAAATATATTTTGATATTGGAGGATTATTTACATGAAGCCTTAACATTTTCAAAATTATATTGCCTTCAATAAAGTCCCATATAATGGCATAAACCAACAAAAATGCCGATCTTTTTGTCTTCATGTCACCCACAGACAATAATTTACTTTAATTACTTGATTAATTAACTACTTACTCAAATATTGCGGATCTTCTTGTCTTCATATCACCCGCAGACAGTAATTTACTTTAATGTGATATGGCGGAATTTCAAATGAATTCCTCGTAAATGTGTTCCTTGTAAATGTGTTTTGCACCTAAAGGTTTCTTTTCTTTGAATATATTTATTTTCCTTCATATTGTGAATTCCATCGTATTATTATTTCACTTTTTTTGCAAAGTATTTTGTGTTCTTTGGAAGACGGATATTTTAGACTATTGTAAAGTATGTTTAATATGTTGAAATATGCATGTGTCGAAAGAATGACTTAATACATACTTTGTGAAAGTGTTCATTATATCACTACTTATTTCAGTTTGATGTTCAACTTGAAAATGATATAAAATAAAAGTGGTACACACTTCAATTGCGTTTTTCTCAAAACTACCTTTTTGCCGATAGATCCTTTGTCAGCAGATCTCCTCAATTTCTGCCGGAAGTTAATGTAAACTATAGAAAAATAAATTTACTAAAAAAGACCGTTCCAATTTTTTAAAATTTATTTCACAGATAGAACAAAGGACGCTTAAAAAACGGTGGGAGTCTGATTTTCTTTGAACTCGGAATTTTCGAAAATTACAAAAGTTAGAAGTAATGCGCGAAAGTATGTACTGTTGTAGCACCACTACTTTTAAGTCAGTTTGGTCCCTTCTCTGAGATTGGAAGACCTATATTTGTTGTTTTTTTTATTGTGGCTCTGTGGATAGTATCTCCAAGATGGAATTCGGCACGACTTTTAGCGCCTTTCTTGGTCCTGTCGCAAGATGTCGCATGATCGCTATTGTATCAAGCAGTGCTGAAGATCAAACGACTCTAGCGGTAGGACTGAGAATGACGCAAAAAGCCATGCCGAATCCCTTCCTGGAGATACTACCCACAGATACCACGTTAGAAAAACCCAGGTATATTTATATGTTCCAGCTGTTTTATAGCTCTAGGTTTTTGATAGCTTGAGCTAAAAATCTCTTAATTCCAAGAGATTCGAATTATTCGAATTAAGAATGATGATAATAAGTTAAATAGACTTGTATCATTCGAAAACCTTAACCAAACATGAATTGTTCAAATACCTCAGAAAGGCTTACTATCTTCTACATCGTCCTACAGACTGGATTCAGTTATTTCTATTGCAAAAGATGTTACGACCTTTAAAAATAATCGCAATTTTCAAGATTCGATCAACACAATGTAAATGTCAGGGTTTGTGATAGCTGGTTGCTTTCCACAATTAATAGTCTGCACTACTCAACGATCCTCTATTTTCGAAATCCTAACATTTATAATAGTTTTGCTCAAATTGACATTAGTTGGATCTTTTCTGAGAGCGAGATACAACGGGCGATTCATTATGTATTTTGGCTAACTGGCAGTTAGTTTGCGGTGCAGGGAATTGTGTATTTTAATGAATAAACATTTATCAATAACAATTGAATTGGCGAATTATCAGGAAGACGCGTGTTATTAGAGAAGTAGCTGTTTTGCGAGGATGGCTTCGAAATTATTTTATTGTAGCAGCAGTGGAAACATTTAGAACACTTGAAAGCGAATAACTAAAAAGACATTTCTTTATAATTAATTTAATTTTATACTTCAATTAATTAAATTATACATTTAAATTAATTTAACACAATTAACTTCATTTAATATAATTAATTTAATTTAATAAATTATGATTTATTCTATTAAAAACCACATCTTCTGAAGAGATGTTTTAAACCCCTTTGTGAATGTTCGTGTTTGAATAATGAATATTGCATTATTCTTCTTATTTCACTGTTTAATTTATACGATGTTTTAACTATTGATTACTATTTTTACGTTCATCTGATTTGTGTTTATGTTAATTTTGTATAATGTGTTGAGTTGTTTAATAAAGTAAATTGTAAATTATTTTAATGTTCGGAATTGTTATTCGGGAAAGCAAATGCATTTTCTGAAGTAATACTTGACCTGGATTCTTGACATTTATTCAACGATTTAATGTTATTGAGAGTTCTTGTAATTGAAAGAATTAATCTAACCTAAAAAATGGTCTCAATACTAATGGGGAAAAGGTTTGGATCTCAGACCACGAAAAAAGAACGAATTGCCATATACATTCGACTGTAAGTACACAAAACGCACCGCGCAAATTTGTAAGGGAAATTTGAAAACAAGCATGCGGGTGTTACCTTATAAAGCAAAATAGCACGAAAATGTGTCAAATTATGTCATTAAGAACTGAACATAAAATACATCACATTTCATTGGACAACCATCGGAATCAACAAAAAATAGAAAACATTATTTTTAAAGAATCTGGAGAGCATTTATAAGAGCAAACTCTGAGAATAAGGTTTCCAGAAATATATTGGAAATATTGACGATCCGTCTGAAAACACAAACTCTCACCTGAAATGACGAAAAAAGATTTAAATATCAGTAGAAGGATTCATCGAGGTTTTTAATGTGTTTAAAAAATAAAATCCGTAAATGAGAACACAAACGACCAAAAATATTATATAGTAAGTTTGCTTCTCTGACAAGTCGTTCAAACCGAACTTGCAAAACAAGATACCGTCTATTCAACGCACGCGTAATGACTGAATTAGCTGCGAAGTCAGAAAGGCTGTGCTTTTAGCAAAGAACCATTTGTCGGGACCAATGGACCAATGGACCATCAAGGTGCTACAGGAAAATTTCCCTTCTCATGTGAAAGAATGATTCCCGAACAATAATTCGAATCTCATTCACGACTCAGTGCAGTATCACAAAGCTTTAAAAGTAACATAATTTCTTAATAAAAATAACAAAACATAATTTCTTAATAAAAATCTGTCCTGCTTGCCCTGGACACTCTTACTATTTGAAGCCGATGGAGAATACATGAGAAGAATAAAAAAAACAGAATGATTCAATTATTATAAACAAGAAAGGACCCATCAGAATATTACCAGGGCTTACAAATTCGCCATTACCAGAAAAGGCGTAGAAAGCATGCCACAGCGCATCAAATCTCTCAATAATCCGAAGGTTGGACGCCGTTTTCATTAAAACGCCGTTTTCATTTTAATCCTGCTTCAGATGCACAGAAAATATGTGAAATCCACCGACTTTTTCACGTAATATCCATAAATCCAATTACTAAAACATACAATTATCTAAAAGTACCTCTTCAGTATAATAACTTTAACACTTTTTGTTCTTTTCAAATTTTAGATTTATATTTTATTTTTTCCTAGTACAATTGATTTTATTGCACCATTATTTAATTTTATTATTTTTTATTTCAAAGTTTGTTTAAATGCAAAGAAACGAGTAAAAACACTTTAATTGAAGTTTATTTGTAAATTGTATTATGAAAACCAATATTATGAAATGAAAACAAAATTAAAACATTTTGTATTCCAAAAACAGGTTATCAAATAAAATTAATAAAATAATGACAAACTATGATTAACGCCGAAGATAATTAATGCGGTGAAAAAATTGTAAAGCTGTGTAGTGATGATCGATCAAATAATGACTGAGTCACCTTAAATCCAATGTTTAGTGCCCAAACTTTGAGCTCGAACAACTGAAGTCTGGAACCTAGCCTCAAGTTGCTACGCTATAAATTTTCCTTACGTCTTTATAATTTAACAATCTGCGACGAATATTTCAAGCAGTACGAATAACTTTTTTATTTCCAGTAAAAAAGTAAAAAAATTCTACCTGTGAAAATGTTCACTTTTTTCGTTGATCAATCCACACCCATTAAAATCACAAAACGAGTCGGCCGTATAAAAATGACACGTATTGACATGTGCAATTACAGGACCAGAACACGCGCTCTCATATCATGATCCGTTGAGAGGAACTAAACATTTGTTGACACATTCAATGGATCTTTGAACAGCCTGGTCACTGAAATGTCATTTACATTTCAAATACAAAAATCCATATTCACGGCCATTAGACGCGACAAACGGATCGACAGCGGACTTTCATAAGCACAGCAACCAAATAGAAAAAAAGTAGTTTCCTTTCATTGTTTACCCTCTGAGTTTAGCTTAGAACCAGCATTGGCGCTTACTCTGCTGCGACTATGACCGGGAGGTCCCAGGGAGGTTCGAGTTCTCACAGTGAGGGATTTTCTACACTAGCTGTAGAATTCAAACGCCATTCGGAGGAGAATTCTAGCATTCGGTTGTTCTGATTGGTAGTTTTCCGTGATTTCTTCGATCAATACTGTAAATATTATATATGTGTAAATTCTGTGAACATTGCTATGCGAGAAGAAGAGAAAAAATGAAAAGAGATAAGGGGGCTTTGAAAAAGCAATGTGATATGGAAAAGTAAAGTTTGAGGAAGTCGTTTTTAATTATGTTTTAAAAAGGAACCAATACTATAGGTAATTGAATGCGGGCGTTGTAGTTTGTGTGATGCATGAGCTAGAAACAACTGAGAAGAAGAAAGAAAGACAGAAAGAAAAGTAAATTACCATCTTATATCACGGACAACAACCAAAAACTGTATTCTTAGTAAAAGAAGAATCAAAGGCCTGTAACAGGGTGGGACTTTTTGTTGTAGAAATTAATAGTTCTTTTGTACATTTTATTGTTTAAATAAAGGAATAAAATAAGTTTATTTGTTCAACACAGAAGCGTTTAACATATTTTTTAGTATAGTAATTTAGATAATTAACTGAAATATTTTTACACAATTCTTCCGGTGTTTTCCATATGGAAACATTCCAAAGGCCATGTCCTCAGAATTGGTGTGTTCTATTGTGCTGATGTATCATAAAAAAATCGGTCATATCTAAAAGATATATTTCGGTACGTCACAATACCATACGAATGACAGAGCAATACCAAGCGGGCCACGGACCGCGCGCGATGTTGGAATTTGTGCTGGTGTGCTCGGCGTACCTGCATCGCAATATAGCGTTTCGGGTGGGTGGAGCAGCGCGGCGACAGCGGACGCTGCCGGTCCCAAGCCCGGGCAAAGGAGGAGGGTCTCTAGGGCGGCATTGCTTCCACTTACTTCTATTTTCTTTTGTATTTGGTCTATCTTCACCCCTTGTGCTTTTCGACCCAGATGCTATTAAGTTTCGAGGGCTAGGGAGTCATATGTTTTATCTTCTTCGCTTTCCTGAAACGTTGCTTACTTTCTACTCTCCTCTTCAAATGGCTGTCCTTTACTTACGCCTTCATTTTTCATGAGGGTGGGCGGGAATCTCGGAGCTGTGGAGAAGGCAACTTATTTGGGTCCCATTTGGCATGCCGAAGTAAATGCCTCTGGTCCTCCAGGTTGGGGTTTGGAGCTATGGGCCTGCGACCCATCCTTCGGAACAAGGTCAAGTGCGTCTCGGAACTCTACAAGTGCGCCTCGGAACACGATTTTAAATAGAAATAAGTTTCGAAAACGTTTAATGAATATCGGATGCTGGAATGTACAAGGGATCTCCACCAAAGATAAAATAGTCTTCGAAGAGCTGAAGAAAATGAAAATGGATACAGTGGCACTGTCAGAAACAAAGAGAAAAGGAAATGGGAATGAATGGAAATGGGCTTACTTGCATTACTTGATCAAGGAAAAAAGAGCAAAATCAGGGATATCGATTGCAGTACATCAAAAACATAGCAACAAGATTACCAAATTTGAGCCAGTGAACGAGAGAATTGCTTTACTAGAAACGAAGTTTGTAGGTTATTATATGTAGGTTAATATCCATTATTGGAGTATTTGTTCCAAATCATGACACTGAAGTTAAAATAAAAGATGAATTCTTTCAGAAATTGACGGAGGTTAGAGAGACAACAAAGAAAGAATGTTATAATGCTTTTGGAAGATTTTACTGCGCGCCTTGACAACCAAAATGATGGAAAAATCAGTTGGTAGGTATGGAGAAAAAATTGTTAATGAAAATGAAAAAAGGTTAAAAGAAGTTTGTAAACTATTTTCAATGAGAATTATGAATGGATTCTTCAATCATAATCCATAAATACACACAAGCAAAAAAAGGATCTAAAATCAATAATTGATTATATTATCATTCCGATAGGTGCGCCCATGAAAGTCTATGATGTAAGAGTACAAAGAGGGGTTACATGCGGTTCAGATCACTTTCTGGTAAGAACTCGAGTATAAATCATTCCTAGAGTTTCCTTAAAAATTATATTGCAGAAAAGGGTAAAAGGATTGAACTGCCAAAATATAATTTAGAGAGTTTTTATAATAATTCGACGATATTCTTGTACAAATTTAGACTGACACAAATGAACGAAGTTGGTTCAAATTTAGACGTAGAAATTGAAAGGAAGATTAGGTCAAGCAGCTATCCAAGCAATAGGGGAAAGAAACCTTGAAAAGAAAAAAATGCAATAATTATTGGTGTAACGAAAATATGGAGCCATTGGTGAAGTAAAAAGAATGTGTAAAAGAGGGCGATCGACCCATAATCCCCTGGACAGAAAGCTTATATGAAATGCTGCTTAAATGAAACAAGTAAACTTCGTCAAAAAGCTAGTATGTAAAGCAAAGGTTCCGGATTGAGATCGAGTTAGTAATGATGTAAATAGATACATAGGACGCTCACGATCAAGAGACGCCTCGACAACTATTTCAAAATTAAATAAAAATCAGAATGAAAGTAGAATTCTGACGCAGATTAGTCTCTAGCAATGGAAGGAACACTATTGTTCTCACAGAATATGGACCTGAACTTAGTCATGTTAGTTACACTAGACATGCAGAAATACAGCCTCTGTTGGCTATCATAACTCAATAAGTTACACAAGCTCTGGAAAAAATGAAAAGAAATATGTTAACTGGTCCGGGAGGTTTACCTACCGAGCTATTAAATATGCACCAAGCCGTGTTTGAGATTGTGACAATGTTATTTAACACATTTATTTTAACCAATGTAGATTGGAATAATGCATGGATTAGTTCCATTCGTAAAAAGGGAAATAGGAAGGACTGTTCAAACTATCGAGGAATTAGTGTAATAGCTACTATGGGTAGATTGAATTGACGGATTTTGACTAGAAGACTGGAAACGGAGATCAATGAAATTGAGGAACAAAGTGGTTTTAGGGCAGGAAGATCCTGTATAGATAATATATTCTCTATTAAACACCTTATTGAATAGAAAATCTCAACAAACAGAATTACACTTAACGTTTGTTGATTTAACGAAGACATGATAGTGTTCCTATAAATAATATGTTGGAACTAACAAAAGTAAAAGTAACCCCTGCCTTGATAAATGTAATAAAGAGTCTCTATGGAAACAGTAGGAGTAATGTTAAGATAAATAATGGAGTAGCAGAAGTATTTATAGTAAATAAGGGTCTCAGACAAGGATGTCCTCTTTCACCAACTCGGTTCAAGATTTTTATTGGCGAATCTCCAAGAGAATGGACCAAAAAATGTAGAAATATGGGAGTGACTGTTGGAAACAAGAAGATTTATCATCTTTTTGGTGATGATCAAGTAATTTCGGTTGGTGATCAGGTCGATATTGAATATACACAAGTTAAAGAAATTAATAGACACATAGAAAATTGTGACTCCAAATAAATAATGAAAAGTCAAGATACATGGTTATAGGGAAATCTGGGAATGATCTAGAAACATAAATAGGTATATTTCGAGTAGTAAAGAAATTTAAATATCGTGGAGTGACTCTTAGTTTCGATGGATCTGATAACAATGACATTATAAAAAAATAAGCAAGGGAAGGGCAATTAGTAGTAGACTTCATAATATTTTATGGAACAAGAATATTAGAAAGCAAACTAAGAGACAAATATACAAGACAATGGTGGAGGGTTGTGTGACGTACGCATCAGAAGTTTGGGTTAAAAAAGATCCAATAAACTCTCCATATTTGCGATAGACTACCAAACGAAGAGATTAGACAGATAATGCAGATAGAGAGACAAGTGATCGAAAATGTAGAATCCAAACAACTCCAAAGGTATGGCCATCTAATGAGAATGTATGCTGACAAAATACCACAAATTATCTTTGAGTGGATCCTATTGGAAAGAAGAAAACGAAGAAGGCCAAGAAAATATTGGAAGTCCGTCATCGTCTCGACAATCAAGAGCTGATATATGGAGGAAGATGCTTGGCGGAATAAAAAACATTGGCGTGTAGAGTGCGAGAAACGGTCACTAGAACTGTAAAATACTCGCTTAATAATATTAACATTAATAATAATAATAATAATAATAATAATAATAATAATAATAATAATAATAATAATAATAATAAACTGTTCGGTTGTCAAAAATATTTTACATTTTTTCAGGTTTCAGTTTTAACATAGATTCTATTTTAGGCAAAAAAATCAAGATTCATCCCTATTTTAAGCAACGACTCATTTACATAGAAAGTGTACTTTACCAATGTAAACTATGATAATAAAAAGAATACAACCGTTTCCAGAGGCAATTTGGATCGATCCGGTTTTCGTCACCATCCCCTAGTTATGTTCCCGAAGATACCCACACGACGCACTTTAGAAAATTGCATGGTATTGCTCATCTTCGAAAAACTTTGGAGAGAGGGGTAATGTATGTCTTCCCATTCTTTTCGTTTCTTAATGTCCCTTGAGGTTGAGGTAAAATATACTGTTCATAAGGTACTAGCATTATATTCTTTTTTCTTCCAATAAACGTGTTCGCCTCTGCCTTTGATTTTATACCTTCACTCGGGGAGAAAAATAAGATAAAATTCGAAAAGAGTCTCTCTTCAAAGTTAAAGTCGATTGCGCTCTGACACAAAAACGTTTCGATAATGCAAATAAAAACAATTAGCTTGGATCAGATGATTAAAAATATTGGATTTGAAAATTTAATAAGTTATACATTGTAAAGAAATAAACAAAAATGTGTGGCAAAGTTAGTTAGGAATTTAATGAAACATTTGTGTTCATTTCCCTAAACATGTTGTAAGGTAATAGTTTCTTTGATGATAAATGACTCGGCTGTGAAAAATAGTTCGGTAGTGATATTAAAATAGTTCCACTTTCTGGTCTCAATCCATATTATCAGACTTACACTGTATTGTATAAAGCCATTCTCCTTAATTCGTAAGCAAGGTGATAGATGTAAATTTGAGATTCGGCAAGTCTTCATCAATAAGTTCGAGAGTCGAGGAACGAATATTTCTATCAAATTTCCATCCTATCGGGAAAATACTACAGCTATCGTCTTGCTAGGCTTTACTAATGTTGGTTGATTGATATTTTCGAATATTTCGTTCCTGGTGTGTCAACTGCTGTGGTCATCAGTCCCGTAACTGTAGAGCATGTTTTTATCACGGAAGGTGGCGGTGATCATCCCCAGATAAATGACCAGAAACAACGCCGACTTACACTTCGGCTTGTGGGGTTGTCCCCAACCTCCACCGTCTCAGACGGGACAATATTTAAGCTTCCGACTGATATCCCGAGATGTGTGGTAATGTAGAACGTGTAAGAGTAAGTGTGCGTAAGTAAGAGATGAGGAAAGGTCAAGGGGGAGGGAGGAAAGATCGCGCGCGATCCATGATCAGTTTCTTAGGGTACTGCTCCAGCATTTCCTAGTGATCGGAGAAACCACGTAAAACTGCCGATCAAAGCAGTCGACCGCTAGAATGCTCTTCTAGACAGCGGTTGCATTTGACCTAGCTATCTAGTTAGTGTCGAAAAACTCTGCCACCGTCGGGACTAGAAGCATAGGACTGGCCGTCAGAATCACTGCAGTGAGATCAGTTAATGCCCTGAGCCACCTAAGCCTTTACAAGATCACAGTCTTCTAAAATTAATACCACTTGGAAAGATGTGAATGGTATTTTAGCCAACGTGTTAGTTAATAATAAATGCTCTCAAATTTTAACTTTATCACACCAGTAAAAACTATTCACAAGAAACTACTATTAATGATTAAGAAACTATCAACTTCATCGCATTTACATTCAATTAACAAGAAATATTTAAAATTACAACTAAATCATTCATAATAAGTTCTCAATGGAAAACCTCAGTCCTATATTTGCTTAACTTTCCTTTTTGTAGATGAATAGCAAGCTAGTTCGATGTAACTCACCGTACCCAACCAGTGTAAAATTTGTCCAGTAATCATCCATTTCAATATAACCGAACAACGTTCTTGTAACCGGATGGGGCGCGACGTTAGGTCACAATACAATTTTACAATAAACACCTAAATAGCATGTATTACAAATTTTCTGTTAAAATCAATAAACACTTCAATATTACTACATCCGTAGTCCGTTTATTAAGGTACAGCTCCGCCATTCGCCTGGTGTTTATCGGAGAAAATACGTAAAACTATTGATCAGAACAGCCGGCCACTAGAACTCTTCTCCCCAGAGCGGCTGAGGTCCAACTATCCAGCTAGTATCGAAAATACTGGTTTTGAATTGTATTGCTCGTTACTAGTGACGAGGAAAATTGACTCGTTTCAAACGTGAAATTTTTTCAAGAAAAAAGTTGTTAATTAGGCGAGTGGTAATAACAATATAGCTAATCAACTTTAACAAAACATTTCCGAAACACAAATTAAACATTGAAACAACATTTACAGATTAGAAGCTTTATTAAAAGCAATCGAAATACATTTTGCATTGCCAAAAACAATGCATTTTCGTTATCTTTTAGTTTGATCAAACGTTTTTGTCGCTACTCGCTATGCCGCTCTATTATCAAATTATAACTCTGTACACACAGGGTTATGATTTGTGTGAGAGAGAGCGAGAGAGAGAGAGAGCGAGAGAGAGAGCGAGAGAGCGAGAGCGAGAGAGCGAGAGCGAGAGAGAGAGCGAGAGAGAGAGCGAGAGAGAGCGAGAGAGAGAGCGAGAGAGAGCGAGAGAGAGAGCGAGAGAGAGCGAGAGAGAGAGAGAGCGAGA